>JAJPUD010010897.1:36272-58133 GCA_023553655.1 Myrmecobius fasciatus | reverse complement strand
ATGACCATACTTTACATATCCTACCATCCCCAACTCACTGGCTAATAAAAGGAGGTGCCCAATAAAAGTTGGATGATGATGATTGTAATAACTGAAACATTAAATGCTTCGGTGCTTAAAGATTTTGCAAAATGATTTACATGCCTTACCTCCCTTTGTCCTAGTAAAAATTCTATTAAGTGCTAAAGATATTTTATTCCCAATTTAGCAAATGAGGAAATTAAGTAATTAAATGATTGACTTATGGTATCAAAGCAAGTATATGTCAAAGGTGAGATTTGACCCAAAGTCTCTCTGACTCCAAACCCATTGCTTATTTCATTACATTATACCATCTCTCTGATAATGATGACAAGGTTATAAAATGCTTATCTTTTCCTACTTCTTTGTTTTCTCTTCACTCAAACATTGCAGTTATTTTCAGTGTCTCCTTTCTGGAAATTGATTTTTACTTAAGCGTGGAAAAGTTCAATTCCTTTAGTCAATGAATCAGGAGTTATTAAAAATCTATTATGTGCCAAGGCCTGGACTAGGTGTTGAATATCTAAAATATAATGAGTAAAATAAATTGTACTCTCAAAGAGCTTACATTTTAATAGGAGAGATAAATGGGAGAGAGAGATAAGGACTGATATAGAGACAAAGAGACAGAGGGACAAGATATGTGTATGTGAATGTGTATAATGTGTGTACCCATATATATTGTATATATATGTACATATGTATGAAATACATGTATACAAATACACATATATGTGAATAATATAGTTTGAAGTGAAAGGACACTTCATCTTGACTGTATCAGTCTATTTCATCATGGAAAAAATAAAGAAAAAAGCATAATCATGCTATATTTTATTTGACAGTTAATCATTTCTTTTAAGTAATATAATTGATGGATAAATACTCTTTTTAATGACTATTTCTTCAACTGGAGTAAGGAATGACCTCTGTGTCATTCTTCTCATGGATTTATCTACCCAATAGCCAGTTGTGGAATGTTTTCTCAGCACCAGTGTGGCAATACAGTGGTTCATATTTGCCCATTTATTAATTGTTTCTGTGTACATCTACTGCTATAATATTTATTTTAAATGTCAATGCTGCTTCTATAATATCTCATATATATCCCCTTCTCTCTACTCACAGGACCACCATGCCAAAGTAATATCTCATCACCTCTTACTTAGACAATTATAAAAATTTCCTAATTTTTCTCCCTATATCAGATTCTACTACCTTAGTTTTTGAGGATTTTGTTTAATTAATGCCCACAAAAAGAAATAGTACTTCTTTATTTAATCTATCTCATATACAGTGCTTAAAATGATATTCTTTTAGTGATATTCTTTTTTTTCTTTTTTTATTAAAACTTTATTTTCAAAACATATGCATTGATAATTTTCACCATTCACCCTTGCAAAATCTTGCGTTCCAAATTTTTCCCTCCCTTCCTCCCACCCACCCCTTTTACTAAGTGGCAAGTAATCCGATATATGTCAAGCATGTTCAGTTCTTCTATAGATATTTCTTTTTTATTAAAGCTGTTTATTTTCAAAACACGAATAGTTAATTTTCAACATTCTCCTTTGCAAAACCTTGTGCTCCAATTTTTTTTTCCTTCCCTTCCCCTGCCTCAGCTCCCCTAGACAGCAAGTAATCTAATATATTAAACATGTAATTCTTCTATATCTATTTCCACGGTTATCATGGTACACAAGAAATATCAGATCCAAAAAGAAAAAAAAATGAGAAAGAAAACAAAAACAAGCAAAAAAACAATTTAAAAAATGTGAAAATACTATGTTGTGATCCACACTTGGTCTCCACTGTCCTCTCTCTGGATGCAGATAGCTCTCTTCATCAAGACCATTGGAACTGACCCGAATGAACCCGAATGCTGTTGAAAAGAACCATATCTGTTCAGAAATGATCACTGAATAATCTAGCTGTTGCTGTATAGAATATTCTGCTGGTTCTATTCACTTCCTTTAGCATCAGTTAATGTAAGTCTTTCCAGGTTTCTCTGAAATCATCCTGCTGATCATTTCTTATACAGCAATAATATTCCATGACATTCATATACCATAACTTATTCATTCTCCAGCTGATAGGCAGCCACCCAGATTTCAGTTTCTTGCCACTACAAAAAGAGTAGCTACAAACATTTTTGCATATATAGTCCCTTTTACATTTTTTATGATCACTTTGGAATATAAAATATGGTTGGATCAAAGGAAATGCACAGTTTGATAGCCCTTAGGACATAGTTTCAAATTGCTCTCCAGAAGAGTTGAACCAGTTCACAACTCCACCAATTAAAGTATTAGTGTCCTAGTTTTCCCACATCCCCTCTAACATTCATCATTATCTTTTTCTGTCATCTTAGCCAATCTGAGAAGTGTGTATTGACACCCCAAAGTTGTCTTAATTTGCATTTGTCTGATCAATAGTAATCATTTTCATATGAGTTAAGAAATGGTTTTAATTTCTTCATTTGAAAATTGTTTATATCCTTTGACCATTTATCAAATGGAAGATTAGCTAGAATTCTTATAAATTTGAGTCAGTTCTCTATATATTTAAAAAATGAGACCTTTATCAGAAACCATGAATGTAAATTTTTCCCAATTTATTGCTTCACTTCTCATTTTGCCTACATTGGTTTTGTTTGTACAAAAACTTTTTTTTGCTAAAGTAATTGGGGTTAATTGACTTGCCTAGGGTCACACAGCCAGGAAGTGTTGTATCTGAATCCAGATTTGAACTCAGGGCCTCCTGACTTCAGGGCTGGTGTTCTATCCACTACACCAACTAGTTGCCCCTGTACAAAAACTTTTAAACTTAATATAATCAAAATTATCCATTTTATATTCCATAATGTACTTCAGTTCCTTTTTGGCCACAAATTCTTTTCTTCTCCACAGATATGAGAGGTAGACTATCCTTTGTCCTTCTAAATTGCTTACAGCATCACTCTTTATGTCTAAGTCATGAACCCATTTTGACCTTATCTTGTTATAGAATGTTAGGTGTGGGTCAATGCCTAGTTTCTGCCATACTAATTTCCAATTTCCCGAAGAATTTTTGTCAGATAGTGACTTCTTGTCCCAGAAGCTGGGCTCTTTGGGTTTATGAAACATTAGATTATTACAATCATTGATTAGATTACTATAGTCATTGACTATCATGTATTGTAAACCTAACCTATTCCAGTGATCAACTACTTTATTTCCTAGGCAATACCAAATGGTTTTGATGACTATTGCTTTATAATATAGCTTAAGGCTTGGTACAACTAGATTACCTTCATTTGCATTTTTCTTCATTAATTCCCTTTAGCTTCTTGAACTTTTGTTTTTCCAGATGAATTTTGTTATTATTTTTCTAGCTCTGTAAAATAATTTCTTGGGAGTTTGATTGGTATGGCACTAAACAAGTAGATTAATATAGGTAGCATTGCCATTTTTTATTATGTTAGCTTGGCCTACCATTTGATATTTTTCCAATTGATGAGATCTGACTTTATTTGTGTGGGAAATGGTTTGTAATTGTGTTCATATAGTTCCTGACTTTGCCTTGGAAGTAGACTCCCAAATATTTATGTTATCTACAGTTATTTTAAATGGCTTTTCTCTTTGTATCATGCTGATGGACTTTGTTGGTAACATATAAAAATGCTAATTTTTTTTGGATTTGTATTGTAACCTGCAATTTTGCCAAAGTTGTGAATTATTTCTAATAGTTTTTTAGTTGTCTCTAAGTATACTATTATATCATCTGCAAAAGAGTGATTATTTGGTTTACTCATTATCTACTCTAATTATTTTAATTTCATTTTCTTCTCTTACTGCTAAAGCTAACATTTTTAATGCAATATTGAATAGTAATGGTGATAATGGGCAACCATGTTTCACCCCTGATGTTACTGGGAATTCTTCTAGTTTATCCCCATTACATATGGTGCTTGCTGATGGCTTTAAATAGATGTTATTGATCATTTTAAAGAAAACTCCATTTATTTTTATATTCTCCAGTGTTTTCAGTAGGAATGGGTATTGGATCTTGTCAAATGCTTTTTCTGTATCTTTTGAGATAATCATATGATTTTTGTTAGTTTAGTTGTTGCTAATAATTTTCCTAACATTGAACCAGCCATACAATCCTGGTATAAATCTTACTTGGCTATCTGTAGTATCCTAGGGATAATTTTCTGTAATCCCTTTACTAATAATTTATTTAAGATTTTTGCATAAATACTCATTAGGGAAATTTCTCTATAATTTTCTTTCTCTATTTTCATCCTACCTGTTTTAGGTATCAACACCATATCTGTATCATAAAAGGAATTTGGTAGGATTCCTTTCCATATTTTTCCAAATAGCTTGCTTAGTATTGGAATTATTTGTTCTTTAAATGTCTGGTAGGACTTGCATGTATATCTATTTGGCCCTGAAGATTTTTTCTTAAAGAGTTGATTAAGTGCTTGTTCAATTTCTTATTCTAAAACAGGACTATTCAAGCAATTTATTTCCTCCTCTGTTAATCTGGGCAATCTCTGTTTTTGTAAGTATTCATCCATTTCATTTAAATGATCAGATTAATTGGCATACAGTTGGGAAAAATAGCTCCTAATTATTGTTCTAATTTCCTCTTCATTGAAAGAAAGTTCTCCCTTTTAAGTTTTTATTCTAGCAATTTGATTTTCTTCTTTCCTTTTTGTAATCAAATTAACTAAATGTTTACAAATTTTTTGGATTCTCACAAAACCAACATTTAGTTTTGTTTATTATTCATTTTTTTTACTTTTAATTCCTTTAATCTTCCCTTTTATTTTCAGACTTTCAAATTTGGTATTTAATTAGATTTTTTAATGATCTTTTCTTCCTTTTTAAGTTTCATGCCCAATTCGTTGGTGCTTTCTTTCTCTATTTATGTGAGTAAGCATCTAGAGATATAAAATTTCCCCTAAAAACTGCTTTGAATGTGTCCCATAAATTTGGTATGTTTTCTCATTACTGTAATTCTCTTGGATAAAATTATTGATTGTCTATGATTTATTGTTTCACCCCCTCATTCTTTAGAATCAGATGATTTAGTTTCCAATTAATCTTTGGTCTATTTTCCCTGGCCCTTTATTACACATAATTTTTATTGCATTATGATCTGGAAAAGATGCATTTACTATTTCTACCTTTCAGCATTTGATTTTGAAGTTTTTATGCCTTAATACTTGGTCAATTTTTATGTATGTTCCTTGTACCACTGAGAAAAAAAGTATATTCTTTTCTGCCTCTATTCAGTTTTCTTCAAAGATCTATCACAGCTAATGTTTCCAAAAATCTATTTACCTCCTTAATATCTTTCTTATTTATTTTGTGGTTTGATTTATTCAGTTCTGATAGAGTTAAGTTGAAATCACCCACTAGCATATTTTTACTATCTATTTATTCTTGCAGTTCTCTTAACTTATCCTCTAGGAATTTGGATTTTATACCACTTAATGCATATATGTTTAGTATTGACATTACTTCATTATCTATTAGCAAATCTTTATTTTTACTACACTTATTTGCTATAGATGTGTTTGCTATTCTTTAGCAAAATGTAGTTTCCTTCTTTATGTCTTTTAATTAGATCCATTTTTCTTTTGCTTAATCTGAGATAAGGATTGCTACCCTTGCTTTTTTTTTACTTCAGCTGAAGCATAATAGATTCTGCTCCAGCTTTTTACCTTTACTCTGTAAATATCATTTAGTTTTCATTTTGTTTCTTGCAAACAACATATTGTAGGATTCTGACTTTTAATTTAATCTGTTCTCTGCTTCCATTTTATGGGAGAATTCATTTCATTCACATACCCAGTTAAAATTGCCAACTCTGAATTTCCTGCTATCTTATTTTCACCAAGTTATACTTTTCTCTTTCCTTTTCCACTTTCCTTCCTTGCCAGTATTTTGCTTCTGATCACCACTTCCTCAAACAGTCCTCTCCTTTTACTGTCCCTCCTCTTTCTTATCCCTTTCCTCTTTATCCTCCCTTCTATTACACTCCCCCTTTTTCCCCCTTTCTCTCCTATTTCTTTATAGGGTGACACAAGTTTCTCTGTGAAGCTAAATATGTATAATATTCTCTCTTTGAGCCAAATCCAATGAGAGTAAAGTTCACACAAAGCTCATCTCCCTCCCTTCTTTCCCTCAATTGTAATAGGCATTTTTTGTCTCTTCATGAGATGTAATTTGCCCCATTTTACCTCTATTTTACTCTTCTTTCAGTACAATCCCTTTTCTACCTCTAGTTCCTTTTTTATATCTTCACTATAAAATCAAATTATACCTACATCCTCTAAGTTTATCCATAACAGAGATACACCTCTCATGAGTTAAACATACCATCTTCCTACATAGTAATGTAAACTTTTTAACTTTTAAAAGAAAGTTATTTTTTCTTTCCTATTTTGCTTTGTTAGGCTTCCCGAGTTCTGTAAGATCAAATTTTCTGTTCACTTCTGGCCTTTTCATCAGAAATAAATGAAATTCACTTGTTTCAATGAATGTCCATCTTTTGCCTGAAAGATAATGCTTAATTTTGCTGGATAATTGATTCTTTGCTGCAATCCAAGTTCTTTTTTTATTAAAGCTTTTTATTTGCAAAACATATGTATGGGTAATTCTTCAACATTGACCCTTACAAAGCTTTCTGTCACAAATGTTTCCCCCCAGTACTCACCCCTCCCCTAGATGGCAAAAAGTCCACTACATGTTAATTATGTTAAAATACTTGACAAATAGAATATGTGTATACATATTTCCACACTTATCTTGCTTTGCAAGAAAAATCATATCTACAAGAAAAAAATCTGACAAAGGAAACACAATGCAAAAAAAAAATCAATAGAGAGCATGAAAATGTTATGTTGTGGTCCACATTTCATATCCCTCTCTCTGGGTATATATGGCTTTCTTCACTGAAAAATTGGAACTGGTTGAAACATTTCATTGTTGAAGAGAGCCATGTCCATCAGAATTGATCATCATATAGTCTTGTTGTTGCCATGTATAAAGATCTCCTGGTTCTGCAGATTTCACTCAGCATCAATTCATGCAAGTATCTCCAGGCCTCTTTGAAATCATCCTGCTGGTTGTTTCTTATAGAACAATAATATTCCATAACATTCATATACCATAATTTATTCAGCCATTCTTCAATTGATGGGCATCCATTCAGTTTCCAGTGTCTAGCCACTACAAAAAGGGCTGCCATAAATATTCTTGCACATGTGGGTCCCTTTCCTTCCTTTAAGATTTCTTTGGGATATAAGACCAATAGAAACACTGCTGGGTTAAAGGGTATGCACAGTTTAATAACTTTTTGAGCATTGCAATCCAAGTTCTTTTGCCATTCAGGATATCACATAACAGGCCCTTTGATCCTTGAAAATAGAAGCTTTTAGGTGCTGGGTAATCCTGATTGTGGCTCCTCAATAATTGGATTGTTTCTTTCTGGCTGCTTATAATATTTTCTTCTTGATCTGATAATTCTGAAATTTAGCAATGATATTCCTTGGAGTTTTCATTCTTGGTTCTTTTTCAGCAGATGATTGGTGAATTCTTTCAATGGCTATTTTACACTCTGGTTCTAGTACATCAGGGCAGTTTCTTTGATGATTACCTGAAAGATTAAGTTTAGACTCTTTTTTCATTGTGGTTTTAACATACTGTAATCATTCTTATTTTGTCTCTCTTGGATCTGTTGTCCAGGTCAGTTATTTTTCCAATGAGGTATTTTACATTTTCTTTTCTTTTTACTTTTTTTGTTTGTTTGATTCTTGATATCTCATTGATTCAACTGTTTCTTTTTGTTCAATTCTAATTTTTAGTGAATTATTTTCTTCAGTTAGTTTTTTATCTCCTTTTGCAGTTAGCCAATTGAACTTTTAAATGAGTTGTTTTATTCATTGGATTTTTTTTCCCATTTCACAAAATATGTTTTTTAATGTGTTGGTTTCTTTTTGCATTTTGTCAAATCTGTTTTGTAAGGAATTATATGCTTTTCCATTTTACTAAATCAATTTTAAGGCATTTTCTTCAGATAATTTCTGTTACCCTTTCCGAACTCTCCTGTGAAGTTCTCATTTCCTTTCCCCATTTTTCTTCTTTTAAGATACTTTTTGTATTCCACCAACAGAGCTTTGTGAAATGGGGACCAACTCAAATCAACCTTTGGGTCTTCATCTCCCAGAAGTTTTCCCTTTAATATCCTCAGGATTTGAGATTTATTCTGTCTCCATAAAAGCTATATATGGTGAGAGCCCTTCTTTTTGCTTTTTTGCTCATTTTTAAAAGTTGAGGTCTCTTCTTAGGGCAAAGGGGAGATTATCTCAAGTCTCCTCTACAGGGATAGTGGCTTCAGGCTGCCTTGGGGCTGGTACTGCTGAGTTCCTTCCTGTGCTGATGGGCATGGCCAAGTCCAGCATTATTCTAGGTTTCAGGGGCTCACTATTTGCCTTTTGTAGTTGCAACAATGTCTCACAGCTAATCTGCTCATCCACTGGCTTCTGAACCAGGACAGAGAAGTCAATGCTGTTGTATTTTGGCTAAGAGTTTCCTGTAGAATCCTTGACTCATGGACACTATTGCATTCCAGGTCCCTCTGAGTTTGTGCTTGGTTGCCTCCCCTTCCCTCCTCCATCATTCCCTTCCCTCCTCTTCCTTTCCCTGACCAATTGAATAAATCTTTTCTTTAGTTCTTCCAGAATATTTTCTGCTTGCAATTTGTTACTCACCAAATATTTATGAGTCCTGTCACTCCAAAAGCAATTCAGAGACTTGATCTGGTGTTTATCTGAGGGAATCCAGTAAGATCTCAGACAAAGACCTGTATACTCTCAGCCATCTTGGCTCTGTCCTCCCTAAAATGATATTCCTAAAGCAATTTTTTTATCATGTCAGTACTCTATTCAATAACCTCTTGTGGCTTCTTATAGCTCCTAACATCAAGTAAAATTTCTCTTTTTGGCCACTCACAAGCTCCCCCTAACTTAATTTCTCAGCCTAATTCGACAGTATTCTCTTTTTTTGCTCTCTATTATCTAGCCAAAAAAAAAATCTGCTAGATAGTTCTTATACTGCACTCATTTCTCATATCTGTGCATTTATACACATCTAGAATTTACTATCTTTTCCTCCACCTCTTTTTTTGTTGTTTAGTTCTTTTTCAGTAGTATCTGACTCTTGTGACCTCATTTTGGGTTTTCTTGGCAAAGATACTGGAGTGATTGTCTATTTCTTCACTGTATCATTTTACAGATGAGGAAAATGAGAGAAATAGTTAAGTTGATTTGCCCAGAATCATACAATTAGTGTTTGAAGACAGATTTGAGCTCATAAAGATGGGTCTTCCTGACCTCAGGAGCAGCACTCTATACACTGTGCCACCTAGCATCCCTAATCTTCTTCAAAATTCAGATGGAGTGCTACTTTATATATGAAGCCTTTCTTGACTCACCAATTTACTTAACTGCCAGTGCTCTGCTCCCAAAAATAACATGATGTCTTTTTTTTTAAATTTCCATTGCTTGGCACACAATTGATGTTTAATAAATACATTTTCATTGATGTATCTCTTTAAAAAAACTAGATTCAATTATTTTTACATGCATTTAAGACATACCCTTTGGAGCACAATTGCCATTAATGGCAAAAGCAGCAATAACAAAAAACAAGAAAATATCTAACCACAAACATACATAGAGCAGCAAAACAAATTCTCATATCAGCCATGTTCCCAAATAGTTTTCTTCCTCTGTCTTTTAAGTTCATCACTTTTCTTGTGGGTGGAATGTTTCAGAGGCAATCTTCTGGATTCATCCTTAACCACTGAACTAATCAGAATTCTTTTTCCTCTATAATGTTGCTGTCACTTTTATAAATTTTTCTGGTGCTTCTCATTTTGCTCTGTTTCCATTTATTGAGGTGTTCCCAGTTTCCTATGATACTATCCATATCATTTCTTATGGCATTATGAATTCCATAAAATTAATATACCATAATTTGTTTAGCAATTCATCAATGAGGGCAGCCCCTTAGCTGCCCCACATTGAGACTAATATGAAAAGAGCTTCTATACACATCTTTAATGTATGACGGTTTCCTCTTTTTTGGATCATTTTGATTTATAGCCTAGTAGTGGCTCAACCAAAAGACATGAATTCTTTAGTAACATTTAGGGCATACTTCCAATATTGCAGAATGCAGAAAAATTGCAGAATAGTTCATTCAATTCACAGATCCACCAAAAATGCACTAGTTTTTTTCCACAGTCTCTCCACATTTGCTATTTTTTTCTTGTAACATCATTTCAAGTTTGGTTAGTATGAGGCAATACCTTAAAAATTCTTTAATTTTCATGAACCTAATTACTAGTTTAGATTAATTTAGGACATTTTATATGGTTTTGAATAGCTTAGCTTCTTTTGAAAATTGCATGTACATGGTCTATTCTCCTATTAGGGGAAGTCTGATCACTTTGTTCCATTTTTCATTTATTTGATAGCTATCTTTCAGTTTAAGCTATAAATTCAGCATTAAATATCAAGGACTAAGTTTTTAATCATGGGATAGTGAAAAAATGTTTTGCATTTGGGATAATTTGTCTTTGATTGGTCTCATGCTAACTTTCTGAAGACTTTTTTCATGACTCCCCTGTTTATTGATTGTTCTTCTTGTGATTGATTGTCTTATATTGTTTTACAAATTAATCTGTACTCTAAACTATCACAAAATCTCAGATTTGGAGAGGAATTAAGGGTATAATTCAATCCAAAATAGAACAAGAATCCTCTCACTATAATCCCTGAGAAGTAGTCAACTAACCTTTGCTTAAAGACTTTCAGTAAGGAAGAATCTACTACCAGTTAAGGCAACTCATTTCCATTTCAGATACCTTTACTAAGAAAAGGCATTTTTTAAAATTTGTTATATCAAATTCAATTTTTCCTCTCTGTGGCTTACATCCATCCCACCATAATTCTGTTTTCTAGTACTAAATAGAAAAAGTTAAATCCCTCCTCCATTTGACAGAAATATATTAAAATAGGAATTGTATTCTTTTTCACCCTTTTTAAAAATTCTAAATAAACTTAGTTCTTTAATAAATCCTCATGGAATGAAATCAAGATCTGAACAATCATCATTTCCTTCTTTTGGATCAAAAATAGAAAGAAAAAGCATACCTCTATCATTGGAGAAAAGACATGGAAATGCAAGCTCCCTCCCTTTATTAGAGAAGAGAAGGACCATGGATGTGAAATACCATCAGACTTACAATATGTTGGTTAATTTTGCTGGACTGCTATCTTGAATTTTTTTTGGTTCTTTATTTCTTATTTGTTATTTTAAAATTTATTTTCATTTTTGTTTTGTCCTTTAATTTTTGATAGGGGACTGAGGAAATGTTCTTTCGGAAGTTAAAGAGAAGTAAAAACAAATTTTATCATTTCTTAAAAAAATTGAATTTGACATGTATTTAAAAATGTTTATCATAGAGCTTTGTGTAGTCAGTAGAAATAAATAGGATGCATATTAATGTGAAAATGCCTGATGGAATATTAGTATTGTGCAGTATGAAATAATGATTCTGAAGATTCAGAAACAAGATAATTTGTATGAACTATTTTAAGGAATGACATTATTCTCTCCTCTCAGAAGAAAGATACATGATAGGAAAGACATAATGCTGCATATATTGTAATATATAGCCACTTTATGTATATGTATATATGTATGTATATTATATTTGAACTATATAACTATAGAATTCCACTGATCTTAATAAAGCTGCCCCCTTCAAAAAAAAAGACATTGATTTGCCATGACCTATTCTTGATGAGATATTGCCTTTCTTTGATCATTGCTTACTTTTCTAGATATTCAGTAATCATCTCTTTAATAATATATTCTGGAACTGTCAAGAACCCATTAATTGCCTAGAATGGAGTAAATTCCTTCTCTCTCTCTCTCTCTCTCTCTCTCTCTCTCTCTCTCTCTCTCTCTCTCTCTCTCTCTCTTTCTCTTTCTCTTTTTTAATTAAGACTGTTGTCAGTTTCCAATGCTGCATAATACCTCTTCAGTTTTTTATTATTACTTTTGTTTGTCATGTCCCTATCCTTGTCAAAAAATATATAAACATACATAGTTATTCAATACATATACATGATGTATTATATTATATACATACACATACTTATATATATGTGTGTGTGTGTGTGTTTGTGAGTATATAATAAGATACTGATGATCTGAGTTCTTTATTTATGGTTCCTATAATATGTTCTTCTAATATGAAAAGAAAACAAAATCATTTAATATGTTATATGTGTTAGACAGTTATACAAAACCTAAGAGTTTTGTATGCATAAAACTGCTGTTCACAATAGCATGTGCTGTTATAGCATTTAATTTTCTTCTCAATATTTCTAGTAGATGGAAAAACAAATGATAGAACTAGTTTCTAATTGACTAAGGCTCCAAAGTTTAGATTCATATGCTTTATTAGCTGGAAAAGACCTTAGAGATCTTTTAGTTCTACTCTTCCTCCTCCAGCATCATTTTTTTAAAATGAAGAAACTGATAACCCATGATTTTTCCACGCATTCAAGTAGCTTGATGCTTTTCTATTGTACCAGTGATATCTGACATGGCAATTCATATTCTATTGTTTGCGGTAATACTCTTGGAACCAGAATATGGGATGGTTTAGGCACAATTCTTCTACAAGTTGAAGCTTGTAAACAAGTGGATGGCCTCTGAATGTCTCATTAAGTGCCAAAAGTCTATAGATTATATTTCTCATAAATGCAATAACTATCCTTAAATAGCTCAAGGAGTTGTCCATCAGATTCTACTGTCCATTATCTCTAAACAAAAGAAAAATGATGATAATGATAAAAGGTAACATTTTTAAAAACTGATTTTCCATGAAAAGTGGGGGGTCAAAGGATGGGGGCAGGATTAGGAGAAGGAAATAAGAAGACAAAGGTACTAAAAAAGAAAAAAATATTATGAATCACACTCTATCAAAAGCATAAAGTTAATCCTTGAACTGCCACTGTCAAGGAAAAAATGTGAGAGAACACATACAGAGTAATTTCATGTCATTATTCAGGAGGTTTTGCCTCTAATAGAGAATGAAAGTGGGTTTTTCCAACCACAAAGAAGCAACCACACACCAACAACAACTTAGAAAATGGACACAAGACATTTGTGGTATAACTCAGATCCTCCTAAATTAAAAAAAAAAACTATTGAATATTACAAAAAATAAGAAAGGATGATAGGTGACAAGAATTTAAATTGAGAACTATCATCCTCTTATATAATACTAAGTGTAATTATTAAAAATTGAGTGACTCTATAAAGTACTTATCCTGAAAAGGCAAAAAAAAAAAAAACTATTGGCTTCAAAGGTAAAGCTCTCTATAGTCATACGAAAAAATGTTCTAAATTACTATTGATTAGAGAAATGCAAATTAAGATTACTCTGAGGTACCACCTCACACCTCTCAGATTAGCTAAAATAACAAGAAAGGATAATGATAATTTTTGGAGATGTGGGAAAACTGGAACACTAATGCATTGTTGGTGGAAATGTGAAATTATCTAACCATTCTGGAGAACAATTAGAATTATGCTTAAATGGCTATAAAACTCTGCATACCCTTTGATCCAGCAGTGCCACTCCTGGATCTGTATCCCAAAGAAATCATAAAAAAAGGAAAAGAACCCACATGTGCAAAAATGTTTGTAGCAGCTTTTTGTGGTAGCAAAGAATTGGAAAATGAGTAGGTGCCTATTAATTGGGGAATGGCCAAACAAAGTGTGAAGGTAATGGAATATTATTGTTCTATAAAAAATGATGGACAAGCTGATTTTAAAAAGACCTGGAAGGATTTACAAGAACTGATGATTAATCAAACAAGCAGCACCAGGAATGCATTGTACGTGGTAACAGCACAATTTTGCATTGATCATCTATGAAAGACTTGGTTCTTCTCAGTGGTTCAGTGCTTCAAGGCAATCCCAATAAACTTTGGATAAAAAAATGCCTTCTGCATCTAGAGAGAGAAATATGGAGACTGAATGTAAAGCAGCACATGCCATGTTCACTTTGTTTTCTTTTTCTTCTGTTTTTTCTTGTCTCTCAAAGTTTTTCCTCTTTGTTTCTGATTTTTCTCTCCCAACATGATTCTTAATGAAATGTGTTTTTTTAAATGAATGCACATGTATAATCAGAAAAAAATTATTTAAAAAATCATTTTGGCTTTACTGAGAAGCGTCCAAAGCTCCAAAAACAGTTTAGATGAGACTCTGAATGAGGGGGATAAACAAAACATGATAATCTTAAGAAACTGTAAGAGATATCTTGGTGAAAGAGATATCAGTTCAGTCATGAGGAGACTCCAATACAGTGATAATATAATGCTAGTGAGAAAGAACCCTCTCAAAATCCCCTCCCTCAATATAGGCCATAAGATCCTAATGGGGAAAATGCATAAGAGAAGTCAATTTAGTTTTTAATTTATAATAAAAAAAATTAGGAGAGTTAACCATGAAGTTGTATGCCTTAAAAATGTTTACCTTAGTCTACCTCCCAACACAAAGTCAGGAAAAGAAGAAAAGAAATCAAAGGAATTAGAGTAGGTAATGAAGAAATCAAATCATCACTCTTTCTAGATGATATTATGGTATACTTAGAGAATCAGCTAAAAAACTAATTGTTTTAGAAACAATTCACAACTTTAGCAAAGTTGCAGGATGCAAAATAAATCCACATAAGTTATTGATATTTTTACATTTTACCAACAGAATCCAGCAGCAATACAAAGAGAAATTCCATTTAAAATAACTGTAGATAATATAAAATATTTGGGAGTTTACCTACCAAAGCAAAGTCAGGAACTATATGAACACAATTACAAAACACTTTTCACATAAATAAAGTCACATATAATCAACTGGAAAAATATCAAGTGCTCATAGTAAGGTCAAACTAATACAATAAAAATGACAGTGCTACCTAAATTAATCTACTTATTCAGTGCTATACCAAATTTACAAGAAATTATTTTACAGAGCTAGAAAAAATAATAACAAACTTCATGTGGAAGAACAAAAGCTTAAGTATTTCAGAGGAATTAATGAAAAAAATGCAAATGAAGGTGGCTTAGATTTATCAGACCTAAAGTTATATTATAAAGCACTAATTATCAAAACTTAGGTACTGGCTAAGAAATAGAGCAGTTGATCAGTGGAATAGGTGAGGTTCACAAGACACAATATGTTTCAAAAACCCAAAGAGGCCAGTTTCTGGGACAAAAATTCACTATTTGACAAAAATTGCTGGAAAAATTGGAAACTAGTATGACAGAAACTGAGCATTGACCCACACCTAACACCACATAAAAAGATAAGGTCAAAATGGGTTCATGATTTAGACATAAAAAGTGATAAGCACATTAGAAGGACAAAGGATAGTCTGTCTCTCAGATCTGTGGAGAACAAAGTAATTTATGGCCAAAGAAGATCTAGCAGACAATATGAAATGAAAAATGGATAATTTTGATTATATTAAATAAAAAAATTTGTACAAACAAAACCAATGCAGAAAAAATTAGAAGGGAAGCAGAAAATGGGCAAAAATCTTTACACCCGTGGGTTTTGATAAAGGCCTTTTTATCTAAAATATATAGATAATTTACTCAAATTTTTAAGAATATAAGCCATTCTCCAATTGATAAATAGTCAAAGGATATGAAGACAATTTTCAGATGGAGAAATTAAAAAATATTTGTAGTCATATGAAAAACTGCTCTAAATCATTATTGATCAGAGAAATATAAATTAAGACAACTCTGAATTAGCACTATACTCCTCTCAGATTGACTAAGATGACAGGGAAAGATAATGATGAATGTTGGAGGGAATGTGGGAAAATTGGTAACTAATACATTGTTGGTAGAACTGGGAACTGACCCAAAAATTCTGGAGAACAATTTGGAACTATGCCCAACTGTTACCTTTTAATCCAGCAGTGTCTCTTTTAGGTCAAAGAAATAAAAAAATGGAAAAGGACAAAATGTGCAAAAATATTTATAGCAAGGAACTAAAAGCTGAGTGGATGCCCATCAATTAGAGAATGGCTGAATAAGTTATGATATAGAGAGGCAAAGCCAAGATGGCGGAGAGCAGATATGACTCTGTGACCTCCTCTGACCTTCTCTCAAACCAACGGCAGATTAAGCCTCTAAACTGGTTTTGCAGTCAAAGTGCTCCCAAATATTTGGAGTACAACACATCCCCAGAAGAAGTTACCTTGGAAGAGGTTCAGAACAAGTCTGATTCAATCGGGCAGGGGGACAGTCTGCTGAGCCCAGGCAGCAGCCCAGGGAGACCAGGACTGGGAGTCAGACCACTGCAGTTTCCAGGAACTTTGGAACCTTCTATGAGCCTCTTAGGCTACTCTGTCCTGGTTACAAGCAGGTTTTTGGCAGATTTGCCTTTTCTAAAAAGGTAAATTGTAAACCATTGAGCCTGGGAAGAACTCTAGACCTAGCCCTGATTACCCAGCACTGGAAATCAATCAACAGAACTGCCCCAGGGCAGCTGTCATTATTTTGTTTGAACAGACCTCAAGCCTTAAAAATGAATAAAAAACAAAAATAACTCTCACCACAGACAACTTTTATGAAGAGAGTAAAGAACAGACCTCAGATCCTCCAGAGGAAGCCACCAAGGAGGGGATGTGGGAAAACTGGGACACTGATACATTGTTGGTGGAACTGTGAACGGATCCAACCATTCTGGAGAGCAATTTGGAACTAAGCTCAAAAAGTTATCAAATATGCATACCCTTTGACCCAGCAGTGTTTCTATTGGGCTTATATCCCAAAGAAATCATGAAGAAAGGAAAGGGCCTCATATGTGCAAGAATGTTTGTTGGCAGCCCTTTTTGTAGTGGCTAGAAACTGGAAATTGAAAGGATGCCCATCAATTGGAGAATGGCTGAATAAATTATGGTATATGAATGTTATGGAATATTATTGTTCTGTAAGAAACGACCAGCAGGATGATTTCAGAGAGGCCTGGAGAGACTTACATGAACTGATGCTGAGTGAAATGAGCAGAACCAGGAGATCATTACACACGGCAACAACAATACTATATGAGGATCAGTTCTGATGGACATGGCTGTCTTCAACAAT
The DNA here is from genome assembly GCA_023553655.1 of Myrmecobius fasciatus. NCBI lineage: Eukaryota > Metazoa > Chordata > Mammalia > Dasyuromorphia > Myrmecobiidae > Myrmecobius > Myrmecobius fasciatus. The sequence continues at coordinate 40,873 of JAJPUD010010897.1, read as the reverse complement.
GAAATGTTTCAAACCAGTTCCAATTGTTCAGTAATGAAGAAAGTCATATGCACCCAGAGAAAGTCCTGGGGAACCTCAACATAGCATTTCCATGCTTTTTTTTGATGTTTGTTTGGATTTTGTTTTCCTTCTAAGGTTTTTTTTTTTCCTTTCTGGATCCAATTTTTCTTGTGCAGCAAAATAACTGTATAAATATGTATGCATATATTGGATTTGTTATATATTTCAACATAGTTAACATGTATTGGACTACCTGCCATCTGGGGAGAGGGTGGGGGGAAGGAGGGAAAAAATTGGAGCAGGTTATGCAAGGGTCATTGTTGAAGAATTACCCATGCTTATGTTTTGCAAATAAAAAGCTTTAATAAAAAATAAGTTATGACATATGAATGTTATGGAATCTTATTGTTTTGTAAGAAATGATCAGCAGGATGATTTTAGAGAGGCCTGGAGAAACTTGCATGAACTGATGCTAAATGAAGTGAATGGAACCAAGAGAACATTGTACACAGCAGCAATAAGATTGTATGATGATCAATTCTGATGAAGTTGGCTCTTTTCAACGATGAGGTGATTCAGGTTATTTCCAATAGATGTGTGCTAGAGAGAGCCATCTGCATCCAGAAAGAGGACTACAGGGACTGAATGTAGATCATAATAACATAGTTTTTTCACATTTTTTGTTATTATTTGCTCGCTTTTGAGTTTTTTCTCATTTTTCCCCTTTTGATCTGATTTTTCTTGTGCAACATGATAATTGTTGAAATATGTATAGAAGAATTGTACATGTTTAACATATATTGGATTACTTGCTGCTTAGCAGGAGGGGTGGAGGAAGGGAGGGAGAAAAATTTAGAACACAAGGTTTTGTGAGGGTTAATGTTGAAAACTATCTTTGCATATTATTAAAACTGTTTCCCACCACTGATATTGATTGAGCTTGTTTACTCTAAGAGGGCAGAATGAAAATACTGGGAGATAATCACAATGTAATAATATGAGCACTGCAATCAAAGTGTTGTTTCAAATACTGATTGATTTAGCCCTGTTTGGGGAAGATGTTTCTTTTTTGTAGGCCTCAACTGCCTCATTATAAGATGAAATTATTGGATTAGATCATATATGTAGAAGGAAAGTTAAAAGTTGACTACAGGGTCCAATGATTTTGTCACTTATGCTGCTTCATTGAAAAATAAGGCCCAAATCCTCACTCTGGTACTTCTTTGTATATAACCTTGAGTGAATCACAATTTCCTTGGGGCTCAATTTTTCACTTACAAAATAATAGGATTTAATTAGATGGCTTCTCAGGTCTTTTCTGGCTCATAATCAATGATCCTATGGGTATCAAACTTTGGCTAATAAAATATGAAGATTATGGCTAATCTAGCTTAAAGAATGTTATACTACTTAGAAATCCTGATTTCTAGTATTTCTATTCTGAACAGCTGTATGACCTTAAGCAAATCAAGGTGGCTTCTTTGGGTCTGTTTACTCATATAAAATGAAAGAGTTGACATGGTCTCAAAGGTCCCTTCCAACTCCTGAATTCTGAGAGTCTAGGATTCAATGACTTTTAGTGGACCATAAGTCTGATACCTGTAGACCATAGGCTCATTCACACACACACACACACACACACACACACACACACACACACACACTGAAGATTGAAATGTGCTCTAAGAATAGAAATAGTCTCCTTCATGTCCCTCCCACCTTCCTCTCTAGATTTATGCTCCCCTAGAGGAAGAATGAAGAGAATCACAGTTAGAAAGATTCATAATATTCCAGATTTAGAACTGGAAGAGACCTCAAAGTTTCCCAGCCCAACATCTCCCTTTTACAGATGAGAAAACAAAAGTCCCAGTAATTTAAATGATTTGCCCAAGATCATGTAAATAATAAAGCATCGAACCAATATTCCTACAGAGATACTTTGAACCAATCTATCACTTCCTATAAAACCACAAAAACTCTTATAGGTCAATTGGTTTAACCTGTATCTCAATAAAAGTCTCTTCCACAGAGCTCCTGGAAAGTAGTCTTCCAACCTTCTTCATTTAAAGACTGAAGAGGGGAAACACAAAATCACCAATGGAGGCACCTTCCCGTATTTGTTTGGATGGGTTTAATGATTGTGTACTTCATTTGTTGTCCTTTTCTCCTTTATATCTGCTTTATATCAGGTAGTTTTCACAGTCTCTAACTTGAGCTCCAGGTCATTTTAAATTTTGCAAAGTCAGGGCAGAGGATACAGCAACATGCTTATATGTGTAAGTTGCCCCCATTCAGTTTCCCTGTGCTAGTTTAGAGCCAGTTAGAATACTGCTGTGTTAGCTATATCACCCTGGGCAAATCACCTAACCCTGTTTGCCTCAGTTTCCACATCTGTAAAATGTCCTGAAGAAGGAAATGGCAAACTATTCCTGTATTTTTGCCAAGGAAAACCCCAAATGGAGTCACAAACAGTCAGATATAACTAAAAAAAATCACTCAACAAAAACATAAACTCTCATGAGAACTTGGGAAAGGAAAATGTTTTCCATTTTTCTCTTCTTGGAGTAAATCCATATAGAGCTCAATGCACAGCAAATCTCTTCCTTATTCATTGAACCATTCAATCAAAAAATATTAATTACTTAATGTGTGCAGAGTCATTTTGAAAATCAAACTCAAAATCTAATTGTATCATTCCTCTTTCAACAGGTAGCCATTCCTTTGGATGCTTAAAGGTTGGAGAGAGTAATGCTGTTTTGTTTTTTAATCTATTCTTTCTATTTAATTAATAAGCTGAGTAATTCATCTTCCACTTTGTCTCTAGCATCCACTTTATTCTGTTCCTACAATTCTGTAACTGTTAGGGCAATTTAATGACACATACATAATGAACAAGATGGAGACCAATGGGAAAATCATCCTATCTCTCTGCACTTTATATCCTGGAGAATTTGGCTTGGAGGAGTAGGGACAGGAAGCAAGGAAAATTCCCTGATATTGAAAGAAAATAGGGGAAAGGATGATATAATACTTGAAAAAGAAAAAGAAAACTAATAGTTTAAGAAACTCACTGTAAATTTTCAATATACTTATCTTTTAAAAAAAAGAGATTTTATTTATGAATCTTACTGAAATACCATGGAAATTTATTTTCCATCTCAGAATAAGCACCTTTTAAAAACAATTTGAGCTGATTCTGGGTATCTGGGAGACCATAAGCAGAAAAGTTATTTCTCCCAGAGGGAGGAATTGTAGTGACTGAACCAGATGCTAAGCAAGGTTATTTCCATAACTAAAATTCAAAGATTTAACAAGTTTTTAAGCAAGACATAGACATGATGCCAGATCAAGATTAAGGAGGTGGTGTGGTGGGAGAAGGACCTTTTTCCAGATTTATATGTTTTTTTTTTAACCAGAGGCAAAAACATGGGCGGGTAGGACAGTGATAGTGGTACTGAGGACAGTCCCATTACATATGCAATTATCCAAGCAAAGAGGTAGTTTGCCTTCCCTTTTATCTTCTACCATCTGGCCCAGAATCCTGCTTTTTCTCTTTATCCCTCTCGGTTTTCTATTGCTGTCCCATGAGGGTATTTTGCTATGGCTGTCCCATAAGGGTATGGGCTGAAATACCTTAAGGCCCAGGGATAATAGTCTCTAGACCTTTACAGGGAGAAAATGCCTCCTTTATCCTGCACCTTTATCCATCACTCTACTTTCATAGACTCTGCCCTTTATTTCATATATCAAGAAAATTTATATAGCTGGCAATCTATCAGATAAAAAGGGAGAAGGTGTCTGAATATACCCCCCTTATTCCTCTGAAGAAACAATTTAAATCTGTCTCTTCATAGTTTGACTAAATCAACCATTTTGACTGATTGTTTTACTGGTGCTTTGGGGATTCTGTAGATATAGCCCAAATTAAACATTGTGTGAGCACTCTGATCTCCCATTTTTTTTTAATCTTTGCTTTCATCCTACCAAAACAATGAGTCAATTGAGTCAATAGTATAAAATAACAGAAGGGGAAAAAAGTAAACAGATGGTTTGAATTCAGTCAAAATGATCTATCGAGTTACTTTCTTGTAGACAGCTTAAATCCAAAGGGAGAGTCTTCTAAAATAAGATGAGCAATCAACAATAAGGTCATTTCCAGAATAGGATCCAGTTAAAAAGGCATGAAGTATATTACTCAACAGTACTAGAAATGGAAATTAGTAACTCTAGGAACCCTGAAGGAATTATATTTAACTTATTTGCATATACTGATTTGTATGCTGGTAGAGCCCAATATATCCATGACCACATTTTCCTATGTTCTCTCTCTTTCCTCTGTATCCCCCATTTTCCCATCCCATCCCCAATCCTCAGTCCTTACTCACAACTTTCTAATTCAACTTTATAAAGGAAGCACACATTTTGGCAGCATGGTATATGGAAAGAATCCAGGACTTGGAGTCAAAGGACCTGGAATTTATCCTTTCTCTGCTACTAACTAGCTAGGCAACCAAGATATTTAAGGAACTGACTTAACTTCATATGAGAAAGTCTTTCTCTCTCTCTCTCTCTCTCTCTCTCTCTCTCTCTCTCTCTCTCTC
>JAJPUD010010897.1:20534-36262 GCA_023553655.1 Myrmecobius fasciatus | reverse complement strand
CTCTCTCTCCTCTCTCTTTCTCTCTCTTTTTTCTATGTCTGTGTCTCTGTGTGTCTGTGTCTCTCTGTGTGTATCTATGTCTGTGTCTCTGTGTCTGAGTCTGAGTCTGTCTCTCTATGTCTGTCTGTGTCAGTCTCTTTGTTTCTCTGTCTCTGTCTATGTGTGTCTCTCTGTCTCTGTCTCTACTCTCAGTGTCTCTCTGTCTCTGTCTCTCTCTGTGTGTCTCTATCTCTGTCTCTGTCTCTCTCACCTTTTGATTGTTCATCTGTAAAATGAGGGGGCTGGGCAATCATTTTTAAGTTCTCTTACAATTTTAAATCTTACAATTCCAAATTATACCATAAGATATAAAAACATGAACAGTCGTTCTCTTTAACATGTTCTATGTAATTATACACAGATTATTGTGTACAACTTTAGAGAGTATTACTTTAGAGAACTCGGGTTTGAGTCCCAGAACCACTACTTCCTACTTGTATGTTCTTTGGCTAATTGTTTAACCTTTCTGTCATCTTTAAAATAAGGGTTTGGGACTAGATGCCATCTAAAGTCCTACCTCTCAATCTCTGCTTCTGTGGCTTAATCACTCTAGACAAAGATTAACTACCATTATATTTAACAGAGTTAAGATGCCCAAAAAAGGGAGATGAGGGGAGAAGAAAAGAGGTGATTTTCTTTTGCTAAATTACCAAATTGATTTTATATATGCATATAAATTTATGTTTATGCATAATTTATGCATAAATAAATTTAAGTTGAAGTTATCTAGACAAGCTTTCTACATATCAAGTAAATAAGTATAAAGCTTCTAATATGTCCAAGAACTCTGTTAAGTATAGGGTATACATTTGGGATAAGTACTCACTATTCGGCAAAAACTGCTGGGATAATTGGAAACTAGTGTGGAAGAAATTAAGGCTGGACCCACACCTAACACCGCACACCAAGATAAGATCTAAATGGGTTCATGATCTAGATATAAAGAGTGATGTTATAACCAAATTAGAGGAACATAATATAGTTTACCTCTCAGACCTGTGGAGATGGAATAAATTTATGTTCAGGGAAGATCTGGAACTCTTAATTGAACACCAGATAGATAATTTTGATTATATTAAGTTAAAAAATTTCTGTACTAACAAAACTAATGCAGACAAGATTAGGAGGGAAGCATCAAATTGGGAAATCATCTTTACATTTAAGGGTTCTGATAAAGGTCTCATCTCTAAGATATATAGAGAATTGTCTCACATTTATAAAAATGCAAGCCATTCTCCAATTGATAAATGGTCAAAGGATATGAACAGACAGTTTTCAGATGATGAAATTAAAACTATTTATAATCATATGAAAAGTTGCTCCAAATCACTACTCTGAGGTACCACTACACACCTGTCAGATTGGCTAAAATGACAGGAAAAGATAATGATGAATGTTGGAGGGGATGTGGGAAGACTGGGACACTGATGCATTGTTGGTGGAGCTGTGAACAGATCCAACTATTCTGGAGAGCAATTTGGAACTGTGCTCAAAAAGTTATCAAACTGTGCATACCCTTTGACCCAGCAGCATTTCTTATATCCCAAAGAAATCATAAAAGAAGGAAAGGGCCCCACATGTGCAAGAATGTTTGTGGCAGCTCTTTTTGTGGTGGCTAGAAAGTGGAAATTGAGTAGATGCCCATCAATTGGAGAGTGGCTGAATAAATTATGGTATATGAAGTATAGGGTATACAAAGAAAGATCAATAACAGGCTCTACTCTCAAGGAGTTCACAATATAATAGAAGAGACTATGTGACAACTACCTACAAGCAAGATGTGTTTTGGATAAATCAGAGATAATTAACATAGGGAAGATCCTAGGATTAAGGGAGATCAGGAAATGCATCTGTAGATGGAGAAATTTTAAGTGATAACCTGATGAAAACCCTCCATCCACCTGTAAAAATGTCTCTTAAACACTCTGAATTCCACCATGTAGTCAGGACTACATCAATAGTCATCAAAGTCAGCAATTGTTAATAGAATCATTCCACTTGTTTTTTCCTCACTACTGATATTTCAAGGACCCGAACATTATTATGATTAATTAATTAAAATTCAATAAGAACTTCATTATAAGAAAAACAAAATATTTCACATGGCCTTTGGCTCAGAAGACTTTTTAAACATAATTAAATAATTTCACATCTTGACATTTGGTTTCCCTTGTTATTGGCACACTTGCTTATTAACTTTTTAATTGCAAATCATCTTGAAGATATAAATTACATGGAATGGGCTGAAATGAGCAAGTATTTTTGATAACCACACAGGATAGACAAGTCAACCAAAACATTCCAGCCCAGATTAATTGATTCTCTGTGTCATGCAACCTATCAGCCAAGAAGCATCCCTACTATGTGCTGAACCTTATATATGTGTACATCAACAGATATTAAGAACTGGACAGGAGGGTAGAGGTCATCTATTCTAGTCCCTTTATTTTGCAAAGGAAGAAATAGAGAGGTTAAATGACTTCCAAGGTGACACAGACTGTAGTAGCAGGAGGTAAAAATGACCAAAGTGTTCTCTGACTCCAAATCCAGAATATTTTTCTTTGTAGCACATTACCTTTCAGGAGCAATGATCTAAGTCAGAGGTGTCACATATGTATATATGTATGTGCATATACATATATACATATATGTGTGTTTAAATGTATGTGTATATACCTACGCATCTCTCTCTAGATAGTTATGTGTGTATATATCTGTATATATATGTACATATGTGTATATATATGTATATATACATCTGTGTGCATATATGTATATATAATATTCATATGCATATATAAAATATTTCAATAAAATTGTTTTTTTAGATTTAAATCTAAATCTGGAATCTGAAAATGCACAAAAAGGGTTAAGAACTTCTGGTCTAAGTGATGTACACCTATATTCACTTTTGTATCATGAAGATGTTGGGGTAACAGAAAGACAGAGCTCCTTATGGCATTAACTGACAGGTAGTAGAGAGATTGACCCAGCATAAAAATATTTTTTGACCTAGCATATACTATTTCCACTGTGATATGATTATCTAATCAATTCAGGTCACAAGGTTGAGAGAAATGGGGAAGGGTAATAGTTGGAAGTATCTATAAACAGATGTTTCCAGTCAAGAGATGCCAGTCTTCAGGTCTCAGCCTTCCAGCAGCTGCTAAGTTAGATGTGAATCCTGTTAGTGGAGCCAGACTGTTGCAGGAGTTCCATCCCAAAGAGTTCTCTGTTCCATCTCAAAAGAGAAAATCATCTTGTTTTGATTTATCCTTTCTAACTCGGAAATAACTTCATAGATGAAAAGGAGCCTTATTGTGAAGCTATTGGGGCTCTTTTACATAGAGGGATACACATTAATTCTGTGCTGCTCATTTAGCTATCCCTATCCAGTATTAAGGATCTGGGGTGTCTCTTTTGACCCATTTTCTATTTTCTTTTTGAATAGTTCTTCAAAATATTTGCTTGCCTACAGTGTTCCTTTCCCCAGCTGTGGGTAACTATATTGCAAATTAATGAACATCTTTCCACTTTTTCTGCTAGCCCTTAAAAGTGAGTCAAAATCAATTAGAAATGATTTTCTTATGATGAACATATTAAAATACAAAGATAGTCAAAGTAAAACCCAAAAGCATTGACTGAATAGCTCTTATTTGACTTGAGTAATTAATACTAATCTTTCCCATGTATATAATTAGTTTTTCAAATTACCTGCAGTGTTACATTTATTCTAGGATGAAAGCTCTGAGGCATGGAATTTAGGCTTCCCAAATTGTCCCTGCTAAGTGCCCCCCTGGAGCAGATAGCTAATAGTAATGGAGATGTGCATCCTTGACTGGTAATTGAGGTGCTTTGCCTCTGATCCACTGATGCCACAAATGGAATCTTTGCCAGGTTGTAAAGTTACTTATGGCCCATTTCCTCTAATCATTGAGACACTTCATGCAGAGCTGAGATATTTTTTATATTGATCCAGTCCCTAGCCCATCTCCAGCCTCAGGCAGTTTAGAGTTGCCTTAAGGACACTTCAGAATGTTTCTCATGATTTCTGAAGCCTAAAGAAATGCTGTCTCTTCCTGCAATTTCTTTGATATAACTCATTCTCTTTTTAAATTTTTGAGCAATAGGAATACTAGGCAAAAAGAATATAGAAATAGGGTTTTGTCTCTAGCTTTTAGAACTAACTGACAGTAGCTCCAATTTCATTTTTGGAGAATAACATTTCTGTGAATATTCCACAGGCCACTGCAAATTACACTCAGCTTTAAAACATTTCTCCAAGTATGCTCTTCTCTTCCCTCTGGCTCCCTACTCCCTCTCCCCCAACTTCTGACCCCAATATTTTCTACCTTATAAGGGAATAATGCATGTGTCAATAAAAGAGTAGTACAATGTTAGAATGGCTGCTGCCTAGCAGTGATCCAGGCAGCTGGAAAACACTTTTCTAGGCCCAGTGTAGGGAAGAATTCCTCATCTCCTTCTTCTGGTACTCTCCCTCTATAAAGAGAATACTCGGAAATCTGAAGTTTGCAAGACAATCTTCCAAGAGTTTCAATGTGCTGGCTAACTAAGAGAGACAGGAGTTGCAATGATAAAGGAAGAAAAAAGGAAAGGAAAAAAAGGGGAAAATGATAAAGGAAGAAAAATGATTAAAAAATGATTAAGCATTTTGAGAGGATGAAGGAATTGGGGATGGCAATGAGTCATAAAAACAATGTACCTGGATCTAAGTGTCAACACTTAGAGTTGTGAGTATTATTAAGTCAAGATTTCTTTAGAGAGAGATTCCATTAGAGGATGGTGAGAGGGGACAAAGCTCAGAACAGACAAGAACCATAACACTTTGTCATAAAAAAATATAATGTACCATTTCAACAGAGGGGTTCTCATCCTGGCTCTACCACCAACTAGCTGTTGAGTAGTGATTTACTTCATCCTGTGAGTCACCATTCCCTTACCTATTAAATAAAAGGTTTAAAATTAAATTATTTCTCAGCTCCTTCTCACTCTAAAATTCTATATAATCCTTTACTAGAAATACAATTGTTCCACTGCACTTTAGACATAGTTCCTTTGCTCAGCCCTCACCTCCCTTCCAAGAATGTTAATGTACAACACAAACTCAAATACAAGCTCTTTATCTGCTATGCACAACATTTACATAAATCTCCCCTTTCATCAAATGGAGGTAAGGGGCATATGAGAGGATAACAGGATGGAGAGTCTACAGCAGAAGGAGAAGTTTTTGCTTGTTTGTTTTCCTTTATTAACTAAAACTTTTGATATAAGGTCAGAGGCAGCTAGAAGGCATAGTGGATAGGATGCTGAACAAAGTCAAAAAGACCTGAGTTCAAATATAGCCTCAGATATTTACTTTTACAATCATGGACAAGTCACTTAATGTCCTTATTGCCGATTCCTCCCTCTTCCACCTTACTTTCTCTCCCCTGATTGTTTTTATTTTATAAGGAAATAATGCCCATGTAGATAAAAGAGTAGTTATCATAATGGCTGCTGCCTAGCAGTTCCCTCATCTGCAAAATGAGGATAATAATAGGACATACCTTGTCAGGATGCTCTCAAGATGAAATAGAATCACTTACAGTAAAGTTCTTTGAAAGTCTTAAAGTGATATATAAATCTGGCTATTATTATTGCTATTGTAATTCCAGTGGCAAAGCCTATTGGTATGGAACTCTCTCCTTATTTGTAGAGACTAGGACCCTGTCCCTGGGTGGCAGATAAAGCAGAATTGGTGGACATTTTAGAATTTCTCCCACAATCTTTTTCCCCTCTCTAGGAATCTATTGAATTGAATTGTTTTTATTAATGTACAGATGTAAACTGTGGTCCCAAAGCAACACATTCCTTTCATTACACACATTCTGTCATTAGTGCTATTTCAAAGAAACATAAGAGGAAACACTTTAGAAATCATCTAATTCAATGCTATTGTTTTGTAGATGGGGAAACTTAGGCCCAGATGGGCAATGTCACTTGCCTAAAGTCTTCTTTTTTTTATTAAAGATTTTTATTTGCAAAACATATGCATAGGTAATTTTTCAACACTGATCCTTGCAAAGCTTTCTGTTACAAATTTTTTCCTCCTTCCCCCCCCCATATGGCAGGAAGTCTAATACATGTTAATTATGTTAAAATATATGACAAATCTAATATGTGTATACATATTTATACAGTTATCTTGCTGTACAGGAAAAAAAAAACCCTGAGAAGGAAAACACACTGCAAGCAAACATCAATAGAGAGCATGAAAATGTTATGTTGTGGTCCACATTTCACTTCCCTCTCTCTGGGTCTATATGGCTTTCTTCATTACTGAACAACTGGAACTGGTTTGAAACATTTCATTGTTGAAGAGAGCCATGTCCATCAGAATTGATCATCATGTAATACTGTTGTTACTGTGTATAATGATCTCCTGATTCTGCTCATTTAACTCAGCATCAGTTCATGCAAGTCTCTCCAGGCCTCTCTGAAATCGTCCTGCTGGTTGTTTCTTACAGAACAATAATATTCCATAACATTCATATACCATAATTTATTCAGCCACTCTCCAATTGATGGGCATCCATTCAGTTTCCAGTTTCTAGTCACTACAAAAAGGGCTGCCACAAACATTCTTGCACATGTGGGGCCCTTTCCTTCCTTTAAGATCTCTTTGGGATATATTGCCTAAAGTCTTACAGCTACTTAGTAAAAGGGTCAGGATTTGACACCAATTCTCCTGATTTCTGCTGCAGTATACCATGATTCTTTTTTCTTTCTTATATTTTAGTCTACTTTGGGGTTAGGAAAACTTGTGTTAAAATGCTCCTTTTGATATTTACTCTCTGAAATACCACAAGCAAGTCTTTTTTCCTTTAGGAGGCCAGTCACCCATAATAGATGCCTTCATATTTTTTTCTTCTTAACTGCCTTAAAACTCTGGCTTCCAATTTCATCATTCAGCTGAAAATGTTCTTCCAAAATTACTAATCTTTTAATTACCAAATCTAAAGTTTCCCCCCTCAATCTTTATATTTTCTCTGCAACCTCAGACTTTGTCAGTTATCCTCCTCTCCTTGGATACTCTTTTCTTCTTAGGTGTTCATAATAGTGTGTTTTCCTAGTTCTCCTCCTTAAATAACTTAAATAACTGTTCCTTCTGAGTTTCATTTGCTCATTCAGACCATGCCTGATAATTATGGATGTCCCATAGAACTCTATCCTGGGCTCTCTTCTCTTCTCCTTCTATACCATTGCACTGTAGTGATCCCATTACTTCCAATAGATTCAATTGTGATCTCTCTGCTGATAATTCTCAAATTTCCTTATCCAACCTATTCTTTCTGCTGATCTCTACTCTCATATCTCCAACTATCTATTGGTCATTTGGAATTAGATATCCTAAGATCATCTTAAGCACAACACGTTCAAAATTGAACTTTATTTTTTCCCCTCAAAACTTTATGGGGAAAATCTGTAAGAATGCCTGGAGTAAGGAAATGATTTATCTTGTCTGAATAACAGCAATGATATTAGTGTCACTGTACCATGGAGAATGTGGAGAAGGGTAGAAGGTGGAAAAAAGCTAGAAAGTTAAAGGGGACATATTATTAAAGGCTTTTAAATACAAACAGAGGATTTTCTATTGGATCCCGGAAGTGATGGGGAGCTACTGGAGTTTACTGAATGATGATAGGTGGGTAGTTTGTTACATTAAATAATTGCATAAATAACTATATTTTGCCTTTTTCTCTAGGTTTGCATTCCAGGTATCATCCTCAGCTTCTCCATTTTCCTCTCCCCCTATGAACAATGTATTGCCAAACTGGCAATTTTTATCTTCATATTTTCCCTCAAATATATCCCCTTTTCTCATCTGATTCTACTACAATTCTCATACATCAAGTACAACCCTTATCACCTCATACCTGGACTACTGAAATAGCCTGCAGGTTGATCTTTCAGCCAAAAATGGCTCCCCACTTTAGTCTATTTTCTACTCAAATGTCAAAATGATCTTTCCTATAACAAAAATCTGACCTGTTATGTTGGAATAAAGACACAATGAAGTTACATCCAGTGATAGAGATTTCAGAAACAGTGATTTTTCATTTTTCCTCCAAATTTTATATTTCTTTCCACTCTGAGAAAGTGAAGACTAACGTTCTTGGGTTTGGGAAGAGACATATTGTTCATAAAAGTTTAGTTTTTTTTCTGCGTTTGCTTTGACTCTTAAGGCAAAAAGTGATAAGGCTTTTTACCATACACTTGACTAAATATTGTGTGTTATTTAATGCAGGAGGAAAAACTGTAGAGCACTTCAAAGGGGTGAGAGATAGATTTAAAATTGTGGTATTTTGCCAGAATATGGCATCTGACTTGGAGCTTGAGCTACAAAACAGAGTTATTGGTTTTCCAGGGCACATGGAATACTTTTACTGAGATTTCTCTAGCTCAACAGTTCTCAAAGAGTGATTCTTGGGCATCTGGGGGTCCTTGAGCCTTTTTTTTTCATAGTCTTCCAGATAGTATAATAATACTAAGACATCATTTGCATATAAAGTATCCCTCTCTTTTTCAACTATTGCGTGTGACGTAAGACTTTCTTCATATGCTTCAACCAAAATTATTTATTACAATAGATTGAATGCTGCAGTAAGATGTGGGAATCCAGCTGTTTTCTTTCAAATCTGGCATTTAAGAGATCTGTAAAAATATATAGAACAATGCCATACTTCTCACTTATTTTTCTTGCTTCAGAAGAGTTGTTTTTATAAAAAATATTATGTTAGCATATAATGAGCTTATTATTGTTTTAATGACAATAAATATTGTAAATATATGAATTTTACTTCCTAATACAGTAAATATTAATTAATATAAACACATAAAAAAGTTCTTCCTCAATATTTTTAAGAGTGCAAAGGAGTCCTGAGATCAAAAAGTTAGAAAACTACTCTTATAAACAAACTAGTCAAAAGCAATCCTGAAAGAAGTAGTTGTCTAGGCTGACTCGGTGGTGAGCATTTATGAAGTACTACTCTGTTTGCTATTGTCAATAATAATCATTTCTTTGTTTGAGCCAGGGTTCCTTAGTTTATTGCAAATCAGAAGGAATTCAAGTGCTTGGATTTCATTTTACGTATAAATTGCTCAATATTTCATTTTCTAGCAGTGATTCACCTTCTGCTAATATTTTTACATGATAATATTTCTCAGCAAAGATCAAGGTCTTATTTAAGCTAATGAAAGTCATCCTTCACAACAGAATGGTTTTTTAGTTATATGAGTGTGGTTTGAGGGTCACCAACAGATTGGAGAGCAGGTTTTCACAAACTTGGAAGTGGCCTTTCTAGGAGCAGAAGAACTCTGCAGGAGTTACTGTGCTCCAGTTTCTATAATCATCCATACTTCATGCATGCATAAGAAAATAATGCAGTCATTGGCTGAAGGGTGAATGATTCTACTTTAGAGCTGATCATTGACTGGGACACAAGACTGAATAAAAAAAGGTCTGAATTCAAAAAAAAGTTTCTGTTGCTTTTCTTCCCCAGACAGGTCTCTTTCCCAAAACACAAAAGATAATTATACTTTTACTGTTGTTGTTGTTGCTTTTGGGGAAGGGGAGAGATGAAGATCTCTGGTTTGTTTTTGTTGTTGTTGATGATGTTGTTACTGTTGTTCATCTTAAAAAGAATCTGGTGAAAATTCAGAGAAACATGAAAATATAAATAAACTGACATATAAGGAAGTAAACAAAATCAGGAAGACAATATGTACCATGACTTTTTGTTCAATTGTATTTGACTCTTTCATGACTCCATTTGGAATTTTCTTGCAAAGATACTGAAGTGGTTTTTCCATTTCTTTCTCCAGCTCATTTTACATATGAGGAACTGAGGCAAAAAGGGTTAAGTGATTTATCTAAGGTCATACTCTAGTAACTATCTGAAGCTGAATTTGAATTCAGGTCTTCCTGACTCCAGCCCGTGTTCTATCCACTGCATCATCTAGCTTTCTTGTAAAGAAAAAGAACAAACCAAAAAAGAAAGCTGGATGGTATGTAATTAATTATAATGACAAAACTTGAAAAAAGTTGGGAAATTATACCTCCCTACTCTCTTTGCTGAGATGGAGAACTATTTATTATATTAGTGTGGAATAGTAAATGTGCTGTCACATGTACAAAATGGTTGTGTCGCTCTATTGATAGCTGGTTGATTTTTTAATTTTTTCCCTTTTATTTTTAATCTTTTAAAATAGAAAACTCTCTGCAAAGGGAAGAATGAAAAGGGGTATATTATAAATAATTGTATAAATATATGCTAAAAAACAAAATATACTATTACAATAAGAAAGAAAAGAAATTTTTAAGGCTTATGATATGCATATATGCATAGGTCTTTCAGGTTTATAAAATGCTTTGTTCAATATAGTAACATCCAAATTTCAGGGCTACCATGCTTAAAGAATAGGTGTTAAATGAATGAACAAACAAATGAATAAAATAATTCACTGAAAAATATTGGGGGGAGAAAGAAAATGTTGTTAATCATCAGGATTTGAAGGGGTTCTGCTGACTTTTAATAACAAACGATACCTCAGCTACCTCTCTTTGCCCAGCCTACAAGAAAAGGATATAAATATAAATGCCTATTATATATATATATATATATATAAATATTTTATCTGAAAACTAAATGCTTTCAATTCATGCTGGTTGACATCTTCTAAGCACAACTACAAGTCTGAAAAAAAAAAAAAGATTGGTAATAAACAGAGTTGACCAAGATTATGGAAATTGAATTAAGTGAAACATCCAAAAGCTAAGTTCAAATGCTCAACTTGACAAACACAAACTCCTAATTAGGAAATTGCAATTACTCTATCTCTCAAGAAGATTTTCTCCAGCTCAGAATCAATTCTACCTAAAAACAAACTTCCCAACCTCAGAGAACAGTGTGGAGATGGGTGGGGATAGTGATTGCCTCCAAACCTAACTCTTTATAGTCACCTGGGAGGTCTCTGATTGAAAGCAAATAGGAAAAATGCTGGCTGCAGTTGAATTTGGGTGACTCATTGGCCTGAACTGAAACAGCTGCCCAAGCACTTTTGCTCCAGAATGACCCTTAAAGAGGAAATGGGCCTGAAAAGGGGCAAGTTATCCTATTAACATCATGATCTTGCAGCTGTGGATTGGATATGAAGGAAGTAAGTGGACATCTCTGTCTTGAGACGCAACCCAGAGAAATTTAAAGATTCAAAGATTATATTCCAAGATATCAAGAACCCAAAATTTCATTCTTGTGAATACAATCTTTCTCCATCTCTTCAGATCACAATTCCTCTATCACTTAATGAAATAGATATGGCTGAAAAATGCATTGTCCAGCAGCCAAAGTGATTATGATCATTTACATTTTATACACTACCTTGACATTTGCTAAGCACTTTATATGTTTTCTTGATCTTTTAAATCTTGACAATTCATTTCCTGTCTCCTTATCTTTTACACAGTTTGTCCCCTATAACTGGGATATACTCTTTCCTTTTAGAATCCCTAGAAGCCTTCAAAGCTCAGCTCATTTACCACCTTCTGCAGGAGACTTTGTCATATCCCCCCACCTGTTAATATCTTTTCCACAAAACTATTCTGAAATTATTCTGCTTATATTTAATGTGTATGATGTCCCTAATGCCACCCCCACCACAACCAGAGTGTAAACTCCTTAAGATCAAGGACTACTTCATTTTTTTTTCATCCCATGTCTTATTACACAATACCTGACAAAGAAAAGACTTAGCATTTATGGGGCACATTAAAGTTTTCAGAATGCTTTATAAATATTATTTCATTTGATCACCACAACAGCCCTGACAGGTAGGTGCTATTATTACTGCCATTTTACAGATGAATAAATTACAACTGAAAGGGTTAAGGGATCCACAGTCACACAGCTAGTAAGGGGTACTTAGATATTACTGACTACATGGTGACCCACTGATCTCTCCACTGTACCACCTAACTGCACTTAAAAATACTTGCTGATTGATTGCTAGATATGATCTCATTTACTCCCCACAACTGTTATGATCTCATAGGGGTGAGGTGGTATATGGGCTGCTTTAATTTGCTCAGAGGGCAGCTTGCAGCCAGAGCAGGAAGTGAGGATTGGGACAGAGCGTGGAAGGTTCTGAGCACCTGGGGAGACTCTTGGGACACTTTGCCCTGATTGCAGGCAGGTGCTTTGGCAGATCTGCCTTTTATAAAAGGTAGATTGTAAACCACTGCAAATACCCAGTCCTAGCCCGGATAGCCCAGCATAGGAAGTCAGTCAGCCAAACTGCTCCAGGGCAAATTACCTCAGCTGCAGCTCTTCTGCTTTAAACAGACCTCAAGTTTTAAAAAAAAAATGAATAAAAAACAGAAAAGAACTCTCACCATAGACAGCTTTTATGGAGAGAGAGAAAGGCAGACCTCAGATCCTGAGGTTCCTAAAGGTAAAGCAACTCCAGAGAAAGCCACAAACAGAGACATGACCTGGTCCCATTTCACAAGGCTTTCTTTGAAGATTGCTTAAAGAATTTCAAAAAAAGAGTTAGAAGAAAAATGGGAAAATGAATTGAGATCATTGCAATAAGGATATAATGCCCTACAAAAAAAGATATAAAAAAGAAACCAGTTCACTGAAAAACAAAATTGGTGAAATGGAAAAAAGATGGCAATGAACAAAAAAATTCAATTGGAGCTAAAAAAGCTAATTGAAGAAAATAATACATTAAAAATTAGAATTGAACAAATTGAAATGAATGAATCAATAAGACTTCAAGAATCAGTTAAACAAAAATAAAAAAATAGAAGAAAATATGGAATATCTCCTAGGAAAAACAATTGACCTGGAAAATAGATCTAGGAGAGATAATCTAAGGACAAGTAGACTGCCTGAAAGCCATGATGAAAAAAAGAACCTAGACACTATCTTCCAGAAAATTATAAAAGAAAACTGCCCTAGGTAGCTAGGTGGTGCAGTGGATAGATAGAGCACCAGCCCTGAAGTCAGGAAGACCTGAGTTCAAATCTGGTCTCAGATACTTAACATTCCCTTGCTGTGTGACCCTGGGCAAGTCACTTAATCTCAATGGCCTCAGCAAAAAAAAAGAAAAAGAAAAAAAAGAAAAGAAAACTGCCCAGCAAAATCACCATCAAAAGAATTCACCAATCACCTCATAAAAGAGACCCCAAAATTAAATCCCCAAGGAATAGCGTGGCTAAACTTCAGGACTATCGCACCAAGGAAAAAAATATTGCAAACAGCTAGAAAGAAAGAATTCAAATACTAAGGAACTGTTTTTAGAATCACTCAAGATCTGTCAGTTTCCACATTAAAGGATTGAAGGGCCTGGAACCAGATATTTCAAAAAAGGCAAAGGAACTTGGATTATAGCCAAGAAAAAGCTATCCAGCTAGAATGAGCATTATCCTCCAGGGAAGAAGATGGACATTTAATGATATAGGTGGCTTTCACCTATTTCTAATGAAAAGACCAAATCTGAACAAAAAATTTGACCTCCAAACACAGAACTCAAGAGAAGCATAAAAAGGTAAAAAGGAAAGGATTTGAGAACTATATTTCTACTATGGGTATACTTAAAGAATTGGGGGTATAATTTGATTTTACTTTGATAATATGAAAAAGAAACTAGAGGTGGAAGGGCTATCATACTGGGAAAAAGAGGTAAAATAAGGTAAAAAAAAGGGTGTAAAAATAAGGTAAAATCTCATGAAGAGGCAAAGAAAACCTAACATAATTGAGGAAAAGAAGGGAGGGGAATTAGCATTGTATGAATGTTAAACTCATTAGATTAGGATCTAAAAGATATCAGACAAATTTGGTGTCACATAGAAACTTGTCCCTCCTTATAGGGAAGTGGGAGGGAAAAAAGGAAAATAAAATGAAAGACGTAAATTTGGGTAAACAAGATGGCAGGAAATACAGAGTTAGTTATTTTAACTGTGAATGTGAATGGGATGAACTCTCCCATAAAATGTAAGCAGATAGCAGACTGCATTAAAACCCAGAATCTAACAATATGTTATTTACAAGAAACACATCTAAAGCAAATATATGTATATGCAGAGTGAAGGTAAAGGGCTGGAGCAGAATCTATTATGCTTCAGGTGAACAAAAAAAAGCAGGGGTAGCAATCCTAATCTCACATCAAATACAAAGATAGATCTAATTAAAAGAGATAAGGAAAGAAATTATATTTTACTAAAGGGTGCCATTGATAAAGAAGAAATATCAATAATAAACACACATGCACCAAGTGGTATAGCATCCAAATTCCTAGAGGAGAAGTTAAGAAAGATGCAAGATTAAATAGACAGAAAAACTGTACTAGTGGGGGATTTCAAACTTGCCCTCTCAGAATTAGATAAATTAAACCACAAAATAAATAAGAAAGAATTTAAGGAGGTAAACAAAATGTTAGAAAAGTTAGGTATGATAGATCTTTGGAGAAAATTGAATGGAGACCAAAGGGAGTCTACTTTTTTTCTCAGCAGTTCAGGGAACTTATACAAAAACTTACCATGTGTTAGTGCATAAAAACCTCAAAATCAAATGCAGAAAGGCAGAAATAGTAGATGCATTTTTTTCAGACCATGATGCTATAAAAATCACATGTAATATAAGGCCAGGAGAAAATAAATCAAAAGTTAACTGAAAACAAAATAATCTAATCCTAAAGAATGAATGGGTAAAAGCAAATCATAGACACAATCAGTAATTTCATCCAAGAGAATGACAATCATGAGACAAAATAACAAAATGTGTGGGATAAGGCCAAAGCAGTTATAAGGGGTAATTTTATATCTCTAGATTCTTACTTGCACAAAATAGAGAAAGAGAAGATCAATGAATAACGTTTGCAATTAAAAAAGCTAGAAAAAGAACAAATTAAATTCCAAATTGGAAATTCTGAAAATAAAAGGGGAGATTAATAAAATTGAAAATAAGAAAACCACTGAATTAATAAAGAAAATTGAGATGAATTTATGAAAAAAACCAAAATAGATAAACATTTAATTTATTTAGTTAGAAAAAGGAAAGGGGAAAATCAAATTGTTAGCCTCAAAAATGAAAAGGGAGAACTCTCCACTAATCAAGAGGAAATTAGCGCAATAATTAGGACTTACTTTGTCCAACTATGCTAATAAATTTGATAATCTAAGTGAAATGCAGGAATATCTACAAAAATATAGATTATCCACATTAACAGAAGAGGAAATAAATTGTTTAAATAGCCCCACTTTAGAGAAAGAAATAGAACAAGCAATTAATCTACTCCCTAAGCAAAAATCTCCAAGGCTAGGTGGATTTACATGTAAATTCTACCAAACATTCAAAGAACAATTAATTCCAATACTATATAAACTATTTTTAAAAATAGGGAAAGAAAGTGTTTTGATACAGATATGGTGCTGAGAGCTAAACCAGATAGGGTGAAAATAGAGAAAGAAAACCATAGACCAATTTCCTTAATGGATATTGATGCAAAAATGTTAAATAAGATGTTAGCAATGAGCTTACAGAAAGTGATCCCCAGGATAATACACTATGAACAAATAGAATTTATACCAGGAATGCAAAGCTGGTTCAATATTAGGAAAACTATCA
>JAJPUD010010897.1:0-15477 GCA_023553655.1 Myrmecobius fasciatus | reverse complement strand
TTTTTTTCTGCAAACCACTTTGGATGTATGCTGCCACTTAACTATTCCCACTCTGCATCCCTCTAATGACCTTTGGTTTACCTACAAGATAAATCCTTAGGAGGTTATAACATTCCAAAATTCACAGCCATGCAATATCTTTGGGAAAACATTTTTGTTAAAATATAGATCCCACCAAAACATACCATAAAAGCCTCAATCCTTAGTCTTTATGAGTTGAATCTCTCCAATAATATTTTGAACACTGAACACTATATTGGCACAACCTTTACTATGTCATGCATTCTGTTGCCATAGCCTGAAAAATAAATAAAAATAGATGTTCATTCAAACATAATTAAAAGCACCTTACAATATCCCAAAGACATAACAGTCCACTCTTTCTCCTATTCAGTTCTGGGTTTATAAAGCTCATAGTTTATATGTGTCACAGATATATGTACCAAGAATCTATTTCAATGAGTTGGCTACGTCATAAGTTGGGAAACAG
The DNA here is from genome assembly GCA_023553655.1 of Myrmecobius fasciatus. Taxonomy (NCBI): domain Eukaryota; kingdom Metazoa; phylum Chordata; class Mammalia; order Dasyuromorphia; family Myrmecobiidae; genus Myrmecobius; species Myrmecobius fasciatus. The sequence continues at coordinate 14,987 of JAJPUD010010897.1, read as the reverse complement.
CTATTTTTCATCCCTATTTTTCCTCTATAAATGATTAATATACTGATTTTTTAAAGTGAATATGGATCTCACTGGAATAATCTTGCAATTTTCTGGGCTTAGGTAAAATTAACACAATGTAGTGAGCAAATATGACTTTACTATCTAAAAATAATTCTTCTTCCATATGGACCCTGAGCAGGAAGTCTTCCATGATTGTAGCATCTTATGCTGAGGTTCATTCAGCTTCCTCTTTTATACCTTCTTTGAAGTAGAATAATTAGAGAACTACTAAGTAGCTAAACTTAAATTATACAAAAATGATTCCCTCTTAGAGGAAAAAAAAACTCTAAAGTTCTATTTTTTCTACTGAGCAATATTCTTTAAATTTTAAATATTATACACATAGAGATAGAGAAGATTGATAATTTCTCTATATAACATTATATACACATTTCTTGCAATCAACAATTTTACAATCAACAATTAATAAATCACTACAGTCTTGGATTCTCAACACCTTATCTATCCATTGTGTGACTAAAAATGCAGCTGAAAGTTCATGTAAAAACATTGCTATTCTTCTAATTTGTTCTTGTTTTTTTTTTTTTGTCAAGGAAATCTTGACAGATTTGTAGATTTTTTTAAATAAAGATATATAAAACTGAGGCATTTTATATTATTTTAGAGATAAATGAAGAATTTTAAACAATGATGTAACATGGCCTTAGGAATATTGAGAATAGGATTTTCTTTCATACCTTCCAGTAGAATCTCCTTGGTTTTTAATGTGATCTGGTACAATTGCTGTTTTCCAATGGTTCTTAATTGTTGATCCTTTTTCCATTATTCAAACTGACCTTACCAATTCTTATGCCCAGATTCCATTTCCCATTGATGTGAATATTAACCAACTGTCCTTGCCTAGAAAGTGTTCCCTTGTTAGATTTCATAGATTCCTTCAAGATTCTACATGAAACCTTCTGTAATTCTCCTAGTTAATCTTTCAGAAATGTCTGCTCTTCCAGTCATCTTCTACCTTTATATTGTATCTATTCTATATTTACTTATATAGTATATCTACTCTGGAAACAGAGTAGATATTCATCTAGTAGGTAATGGCTAAATGAATTGTGATACATGAACATAATTGCTGAACTTATAATGGCAAAAAAACACCGTGGACTTTTGGAGAGATATTTGTTGTTGTTATTTTTGCCATTTCAGACTCTTTGTGATCCCATTTGTGGCTTTCTTGATAAAGATACTGGAGTGATTGGTCATTTCCTGCTCCTGATCACTTTGGATTAAGTGACTTGCTTAGAGTCACATAGTCCTGAGGTCAAATTTGAACTCCAATTTTTATGACTCTAGATCTAGCACTCTATCCACAGAGCCACCCAGCTATCAGTAGAGAAATAGCTGGGCTCCAAATCAAGAAGACTTGGATTCAAGTCACATGTCATGGTTTATATGACCCCCCAAAATCATTTGACTCTTCCATGTTCCAGGTGATGATCTAAAACTGTGTGTTGGAGATTAGGTGCTGATCTTCATTCCTATTCAAGCTATACTCCATAATTTCCCTACCATGTCCCAGTAACCTTTTAATTCTAGAAACTGTCTCTAACCCTAGAATTCAAGTATTAGAAATTACCTTCATCCCTGCAACCTTCCTCTCTGATTTTATCATTCTTCATAGAATCTCTATTTAAGAAGGATGTTCAGGCCAGCCAAATGTTCATTCCTGTCCAGATTTCACCCAAGACTTTATCATCCCCTCTCCTTTGAAATTTCCTTTCTTAATAGTCTTTCCCCATTTGAATATGAGCTTCATGAGAGTAGGTACTATCTTTCTGCTTGTATTGGTATACCTAGCACTTAGCACCTGTTTGGCACATAGTGACCTGTGATCTGCATTAGTAAAGGATGCTCTACAAAAAGAGCTGTCAAAGTCACAGGTGCAACAGAAAGAGAAAGAGACATAAAAATGGAGGGAGCAGGGAGAAGAAGGGAGAGAAACATTAAAGAAGGGAGGGAGGGAGGAAAAGAAGAAAAGGGAAGAAAAGAGGAAGGAAGGAAAGAAAGTTAAGAATATAAAGAATTAAGTGAATTATAGGAAGACTTGAATGAACTGATAAAGAGTTAAGTAAATGGATCTAGGAAAACAATATAATCAATGAGTAGCAACATAAATGGAAAGAACAGTAAAATGAAAACAAATGTTATGGGAAGAAAATAATTAACCTTGACCCCAAAATATATATTAGAGAATGGACTGCCTTCCTCCCCACCTTTTTTTTTCTCCAGTGGTTGAAGGTCTTGAGGATGTGATTTGTTGCATGTACCTTCAAATATAGTTTATGTGTTTGTTAACTTTCAAAATTTTTCTTCTTTTTTTTAATCTGTGTCACAAGAGAAAGCTTTTAGGAGAGGTCAAAAAATGAATGCAATACAAAGACAAATATCAACAAAAAGAAAAAACTTATCTTTAATGATAAAAGTTACTAATTTAACTTTATTGTGTCATTTTTGACTATGACTATATGCAATATAAAAACAATAAACTAAGAAATGAAAAACTGGTCCAGACACCTAGTGATATACAAAACAAAATCAAATTAAATTAACTGATGCATTTTAGCAATAAATCATTTATTTTACCCTTTGACCCAGCAGCATTTCTATTGGGCTTATATCCCAAAGAGATCTTAAAGGAAGGAAAGGTCCCCACATGTGCAAGAATGTTTGTGGCAGCCCTTTTTGTAGTGGCTAGAAACTGGAAACTGAATGGATGCCCATGAATTGGAGAGTGGCTGAATAAATTATGGTATATGAATGTTATGGAATATTATTGTTCTGTAAGAAACGACCAGCAGGATGATTTCAGAGAGGCCTGGAGAGACTTGCATGGACTGATGCTGAGTGAAATGAGCAGAACCAGGAGATCATTATACATGGCAACAACAATACCATATGATGATCAATTCTGATGGACATGGCTCTCTTTAACAATGAAATGCTTCAAACCACTTCCAATTGTTCACTGAAGAAAGCCATATACACCCAGAGAGAGGGATATGAAATGTGGATCACAACATATCATTTTCATGCTCTCTATTGATGTTTGCTTGCATTGTGTTTCCTTTCTCTGATTTTTCTTTCTTGTAGATACGATTTTTCTTGCACAACAATGATGTGTGGAAATTTGTATACATATATTTGATTTGTCAAGTATTTAACATAATTAACATGTAGTGGACTTCCTGCAATCTAGGGGAAGGATGGGGAGTATGGGGAAAAATTTGTAACAGAAAGCTTTGTAAGAGTCAATGTTGAAGAATTACCCATACATACGTTTTGCAAATAAAATAATTTTTTAAAAATGTTGAACAAGCTGATTTTAGCAAGTCCTGGAAAGATTTGTTTTAACTGATGCTGAGCAAAACAAGCAGAACCAGGAATACATTGTATAAGATAACAGCAAGAATGTTCAATGACCAACTATGAAAGACTTGGTTCATCTCAGTGGTTCAGTGATCCAAAGCAATCCCAATAGACTTTGGACAGAAAATCCCATCTGCATCCAGAAAAAGATCTGAGACTTAATGTAAATCAATACATGCTATGTTCACTTCAAAAAAAAAAATTCATTTATTTTATCACTGAAATAGATTGCTAATTACATATCTACTATGTTGTCTTGCACAAAATAGATTTTGTATTGAGCTCCAAATCCTGTTTATCAAAAGATATCAAATGTATTTTTGTTTGTTTTTTCACGAGAATGAAGACTAAATTCTGTTTTTATTCACCCCAGACCTATTCCCTGATGAAGTTTCCAGATTTGCACTACTCTGCTTTCCAGCATAGGCATTTTTTGCATCAGAAAGAATTGAAGATAGCTGATACTGAGGCTAAAGTATTACCTGAAATGCACCAAACCACATAACTTGACACAATAACTATGTAGATTTTTTGTTAATTCATTTCTTCTAAGGATTAATGCACCTTAAAAAAAAAAAAAGACCCTGTCTACAACAATGGGGTAGAATTGTAAGTTATCAAAATATTTACTCTTTTCAAATTGGATTGGCATTCTGTGGGAGCCTGGTAAATGGAAAGGACTAGAAGAATGGGTGCCATTGTTTATGAAACAGATTTAGCAAGCTCTAAGAAAGTGTATTGCTATCATTCTGTGATCTTATGCAATTCAGCCTTAGCGAAAATCTTCAAGCTTAATTGATACAATCAGCTTAATTTATTTTTTTTTGAGAGAAATACTTGAATAGTGTAAGGAAAAAAGCACTAAATTGAAAGTCAGGAAATCTTAGTTCTAATTTTCATTTGCTTTTAATTAGCTGGGTGGAAATATTTAAGACACTTACTTTCTGTATTTTGACCAATCAATTAATCAACAAATATTTATTAAATTCTTACTAAGTGCTAAGTATGGTAAGTATGTACAAAGAATAATTGAAAACAGTTCCATTTATCAAGGATTTTGCAGTATAATGAGGGAAACAAGTACATAAATAGTTATATAAAAGGTACATACAAAGTAGATACCTCTACTTTGGGTAGAGGAATGGGAAAGGCACTAGCACCTTTCTGTTATAGGTACCATTTGAGCTAAATATTTAAGGAAACCAGGGATTTTAAAAAGTTGAAGTTAGGAGAGAAAGCATTCTTAGCTCAAAGGTGTGAAGATGGGTGCAAGAAAGTGCAAGTAGAGTAATACATTTGAATTGTCGAATATATAGAGGGGAGAAATATGAAAGAAGATTGGTATAGGAAGGGCATAGTTGTAGAGAGTTTTAAATGGCAAACAAAGAAGCTTAAATTTGATGTTAGAGGTAATAGGCAGCCAATACAGTTTATTGAGTTGGGGGTGGGAGGAGAAAAGTAATTTGGTCAGATCTATGCTTTAGAAAAATTAGGCAACAGCTTGAAAGAGTCTAAAAGTGGTAAAAGGAAGCAAAGCATATTCTGACATTTCCAAGGTCACTTGCGTCTTTAAATTCGATGAGAGACAAAAAGAAACAAACATTTATCAGGCATTTATCTTGTGCTAGGCACTATACTAAGCTCTGGGAATATATATACAAGAAAAAAGAAAGATAATATAAAAGAACTGTCCTCGAAGAATTTACATTCTAATGGAGAAAGATAATATATAAAAAGAGAGGTTGAAAGATTGTGCTGAAACCAGCTATAATTTGTGAGAGTTGATTATTAAATATCCAGTGTGACAATTTACAACTCACAAATAAGGATTAGATTTATTGTTTCCTTGGTCATTTAGACTTAAGAAAGTGTTAATAATGCAAATTAAATTTTAAAGCATTTTTGCATTTTTTCCCTAAGTCCAAGTTTTAAAAATTTAACAGCATATTCTTGTATTGCTATGTAAACATTACTTGAGCTCAGAGAATGTGCAGTAGAATGTTGTGGGAATAAAGTCAACACTAGATTGGAGACATGGTGATTGGAGATATAATGATAATAATAATAACAATTATTGTTATTATTATAACAATTAGTTTTATAAATTAAAAGTGTTTTATTTCTGTTACTTATTTGATCTTCATAACTTATAGAGGAAAAAAGGGTGATAATTTCTGGGGGTTATGTGAAGTCAGAAGCATACCCAAGAGGGGAATAAAATTGGTTGTATTGAGGTCCTTCCCAAATGCAGGCCTTAGGAGGAATTCATCAATGGGAGAAAGTAGACAATCTGACAGAGGTATGTTCCAGAATACAGTTAAGGCATAGTGATGAAGATTGAAAAAAAAAAAAAAATGGGGAAAGAAATGAAAAATACTCATCTTATAAAACATCTAGGTTTGAGTCCTGGCTTATACATTTGTTATGTGATACAACTTCTCTGTGACTCAGTCTTACTATCTGTAAAATAAATATAATATTTGAATTTTTACTATCTCACAGTATTCATAGGAGAATACTTTGTAAGACTTGAAATGTTAGATATGTAAATATATAACAACAAAAGTTTAAGGTGCTATACATTTATGAAATATTATTATATATTCATATAATATTTAAGACAGCATCGTTTGGTCAACTTTAGAGTCAAGAAGACTTGGGCTCCAGTTCTATGTCTGATATATACTAGCCATGTGACTGGGTAAATCACTAGTCCCTAGAAGCTCTCTGTAATTTACAGAAGAGTTGTTGATCTGCATTAGTAAAAGGAATTTCCACATCAGAATTTACAAATGTCACCAGGGCATGGACTTGCATTTTTGTTTTTGTATTGTCAAGCATCTAACACAATCTCCAGTACATAGTAGGTACTTAGTAGATCCAATAATTAATAATAAATTCTCAGACCTGACTGCTTAGATTCTCTTGCCATCTCAGAAATACACTAGATATGTGAGCCCCTAGAAGTTGCTGATCTGAATCAGATGGACAGAATTTCCATATTTCCTTGCACTAATGGAATAACAGGTTTGGAACAATGGTAATAACCACAACAATAAAAATAATTATATTATTGTTCTAATAATTTAAATTTGAGTATTCATGATATTTCTGTTAAAGAACAGAAAAGAAATTAATTTGGCTCTCCGAAAATATCATGAATAACATTTTGGTATTTCAGATTTAAAGTGTGCATTTCTCTCTAAAGTCAGTGTACCATAGTAAATGTTTAGACATATATTGACCTTGGAGTTAAGAAGACCTGGACTGAAATCCTCCCACTGACACATAATAGCTGTGTCACTGACATTTTTTAAGTTGTAAGTTAGTTTAAAAGGAGTTACTCATTGGCATTGATGCAAGGAATTTCCTTCCCTACACAGAAGAAAATGCAGATCTAGGCTTCTTCCTTATCTTGCTTCCCCAAAGAATCCCCCAACAAACTCTAAATGCCTGAGGGTTGTTTATTTGCTTGTTTGTTTTTTTCCATTTAGTCAGGGTGGCAAAATCAATAACCACTTAAGTATACAATAAAAGTTATCTTTGATGTTAACTCAAGAGGAAATGTTTTGTCATTAGTGGGATAAAGACCAATTCCAATCAAATACTGCCTAGGGCAGGTCCCACCAGGAAGGTTCCTGAGTCTTATTCAGTTGTATATTTTGTAAGTAACTGGTAAGTCCGTTATTGAGGAAAGAGGGGAGCATAAAATTTAAATGATGTGGCAACTTTAGAAGAGCTTGAATTTTTCAGTTCATAGTGCAACCAAAACTTGTATTTTCCCCATTGGATCTATACAATTAACAATCTTGTTAAAACCTAAAAACTATTTTTAGAAATCTAATGTTCTCTTTCCAGGCAAAGCATCCAATAATCTTAATTAAGCTACCTAAGCTTTATAGGCCTCAGTTTCTCCAGAGACACAGCAGAGGTCATGTTTATCTCCAAAATACTTATTTTTTTTTTTTTTACAAAAGTCATTACATTGATTTTCATATTAAATTTAGATCATGGTTGTTTTGATTAAATTAAATTTAAAAAGTCAAGGCACACAATAGAGGATTGAAAATCTGAATATCTACAATTCATAAACACCTAAAATCCAGACAAGCTGCCAAAATCTACTTTTTTTCTACATAATACTTTTGCAGGAAATAAGAAAGGATTTGAAGAAAGCACTGTGAAATGATTATAGCAAAAGTTCATTACATATTTTATCCTCTATTTTAAACCACATAATTTTTTTAAATATAAAAAAAGGAAGATTTGAGCTAAGTAGTGGGGAATAATTTCAGATAAGTTCATTAAATATTTTAATAACATTATATAAGGCATTTATTTTCTTTGTTACAATATATTCTAACCACAATCTATGCCCTATATCTCACAAATCCACACACAATTTAATGTCTCAATTATTTAGATAGTGAATTTGTTATTAAAATTATCTTAAACTGAGAGCCTTTGTACTGAAAGAAACTTTCTACTTGGCTTGAAACCTAGCTATTCTAGAAATCATAAAAGTAACCTTGATTAATTGTTTCATTTCTCCAGGTCTTAATTTCCTCATCTATAAAATGTGTTTGGGTGGAAGAGACTTAATGATTTCTATGGAAATTTCAAGCTCAAGAAATATTAACAAATATTAACCAGTCTTACTTCCCTCTGACTACAATATTTATTTTATTTTTTGGTGAGGTGACACAGCTACAAAGTATTGAGTATCTGAGGCTGGATTTGAATTCAGGTCCTCTGACTCCAGGTTTGGAGCTCAATCCATTGAGCCAGCTAGCTGCCCTCTTACAATCTTTATTGTTAGCCTGCTAGATTTAAGAGGTCAAGGACATGGATTCAAATTCTAAATAGCTAGGACTTTTGAAACTCATATGACCTGAAACAAATCACTTGGCCTGTGTAGACCTCAGTTTCTTCCTCTGTAAAATGAATCGTTGGACCAAATGGTCTACCCATAGGGATTCTGGGTTTTAGATATAGGACTTAATTTTCAGAGAACAGAATTATCTGCAAGGTCATGATATAGTGGAATGTCAGTAGATTTGAAACCAGAGTCTTAGGTTTAAATCCAAGTTCTAGCACCTTCACCCTATGTAACCTTATACAAGTAATTTTATTCTTCTCAGCCTTAATAGCCTCATCTACAAAATGTGGGATTTGGACTCTGTGACCTCCAATATTCCTTCTATGTTACTTCCTAAAATAATTAATAGTGGTTCCAAAACATGCAAAAAGTAATTTTGAGGGAACTACTAGCTACCAAATTCTTTCAAACAAATGAAAATACATTAATATTTTAAGATTTGAAGCGGATCAAAAAGTCCTCACTCTTCCATTTCCTGAGACTAAGAAAAGACAATAGTAACAGAAATGTTAATTTTGGGTGCTTTTTAAAAAATAGATTTCAGAAGTCTTAGGTATCTTTTCCTCTCAATATGCTCTTCTCCTGGAACATGTCATTCATTTTTTGAATGACAATCTTTGATCTAGTTCTTTAGGAAGAAAGCTCCATGCTGTTACATTAAAAATTGGCATTGGTGATTCCATTTTACTTTTATCTATCATTTTGTGAAATTAAGTTTCAAACTCCATATAAGTCACTTGACTTAAGAGGTTTCACAAGAGTACTGTTCCTCCATAATGTCACCTGAAGAATATCACAAGAATATCCCTCTCCTCTCAACTCAGTCAGTGTCTCCTGACCCCTCTTTACCAATGAGAAATCAGATTTCTCAATCCTTATAATGCTGTTTCCTGTTTTCTCTCCAAATTGAATTTTAAATGTGAAAACTGTAAAAGAACAAAATTTTAAGTTCTTGAATTATGGAGAGTCTTGGAATCAGTTTATTTAAATCATCTCCTTTTTTATTCCACCATAATAGTTATGGTAACTACGAAGGAACTAAAATTGTAAGCCTCCAAGTGTCAGCTGGACCTTTGCCAAAGGAACACTTTAGAAAACACTGGTCGGGGCAGCTAGGTGGTGCAGTGGATAGAGCACCAGCCCTGAAGTCAGGAAGACCTGAGTTCAAATCTAGTCTCAGACACTTCCTAGCTGTGTGACCCTGGGCAAGTCACTTAACCCCAATTGCCTCAGCAAAAAGAAAAAAAAAAAACACTGGTCAAGATTTCTATCTATGTGTTTTTTTTTTGTTTGTTTGTTTTGTTTTGTTTTGCAAAGGACTACCCATCCTCAGAACTCAACATCTTCCCAAACTATGCATCCAGAGATCTATCTTCTTAGAAATGAGAAGTCCCTGATGAGGGTGTCATAAAGGTCAGCTCTAGTAAGCCAATGGACACATCCTTAAGAAATTTTGGCCTGGGAGCAGGGGAAATTTCCCATTCACAATGGAATAACTAAAGATAGAGCTCTAAGAATGCCTTGGTAGAGATATAATATAAAAATCATTCTTTAAAAGGATAGAATTTCAAAAGAACTGTCCTAGTATTTAATATTATTAAGCAAGGACTCTCATCAACTTTTTGATTCAAACTTTCAGTGAGAGATAAGAAGGAAAAATTTCACAAACATTGCTTTTATGTGTCTATCTTATTACTTTGTGTTTCTTTTCTTGGTAAATCAACTAGCTTTCTCATGTAGTCTGATGAGCCAAAGGGAAAAAAAGAAAAAAATACACCAAAAATTTTTCTCTGTAACTTTCAAAAAACAAATCTCTCAATTTCTGTCTTCCTAATTATAGCCAAGTTAGGCACACAGATGAGAGACATGGATAAGAAAAACTGGGATATTTATTCTCAGTCTGAAAAAATTTTATGGCATTGTAAAACTAATTAAAAACTAAATTTACTTTATTGTAAATTTACAAATTGTGGCTTGAATGTTTTTATAAATACTAAAATGTTTTAGTAAGTTTGATATGTTTTAGTAAGTACAACTGCTGAATTTGTTTTAAGGGGAAAAAAAAACTGTGAAAGTTATACAGAAACAGCACAAGAATCTTATCATTCTTTCCTTGGAGAGTGACCAATTTATTGTTTCAGTGCAAAGAGCAAAGATGATTTCACTGATTAGAAGGAGAGAATTGAAACTCATTTAAAAGTAGTAACAGTAAAGTTCCAAAGTGAAGGGGGCAAATGGGTTTGCAGAATGCAGCTTAAATTTACATGGCACTTAAGAACTGCCTATTATTAGTTTCTATAAGATTTTTAAATCAGAGAGCAACTTAAAAGTAAGTAAAATTTAATTTGAAAAAATGTTTTATATTACCACGATATTTCTTCTTTAAATGATATAACAGAACTTAGTTGTTCAGGTAAAGTAATGGCAAAAATCACCAAAAGATATTGGAATAGACCTTGAATTTATAAGCTTTTAAGAACCCCAAAGGCAACAATATTGCAATTAATTGGTTTTGTGTACTAAAAATTTTTGCTAAATTATAAAGGAAAAAATTAATAAAATGAAGATAGGTTCTATAGTTAGTGTGTGATATGATTGGGAAATAAAGTCTTCAGCATGGGGGCAGCTAGGTGGCTCAGTGGATAGAGCACCAGCCCTGAAGTCAAGAGGACCTGAGTTCAAATCTGATCTCAGACACTTAACATTTTCTAGCTGTGTGACTCTGGGCAAGTCACTTAACCCCAATTGCCTCAGCAAAAAAAAAAAAAAAAAAAGAAAAACTACAGCATGAAGCAAGTAAAAGAAAAAAAAAGAGATATTAGATACATATATAAAAAGAAAGATGCAATTTTGAAGTGCTTCAATAAAAATCCATTGATGAGTTACATAAAGATAGGAAGAAAAAAAGTTTAAGCAAACAAATGAGAGAAAAATGGGTAGAAAAGTTGAAGCCTAAAATGGTCCAGATTGAATGGAAGGTTGAAAAGTAAAGGGTTTTAGAATTTTGGAAAGAGAGGGTTGGGGAAAATTTTGATCTTGGTGAGATAAAAAAAATATGAGAAACTTTAATTATTTTTTATTATATAGAAAATAAAGAATTATGTTTGAAGCACTGGATTATTTGAGGATTACATTCTCTTTCTTTAACAAGTACCTTTTCCTCATTATTTGCCCTGTCCTCTTTGACCTTCCTGGAGTTATAACTAAAGAATATTATGGAAAGATGGAACTAAATTAAGAATACAAAAGGAATGGTTTGGCTCTTTGGATGATTTATAAGGAAACAAAGAAAAAGTTGTAGGGAGCTAAGAATGCCACCATGAAGTTCTGAACATTAGCAAACTGAAAACAATGATCCTGAAATTTGAGATGCTGCCAGCTAATGACCCTTGGGAAAAGTGAGATTTAAGTGTTACCATTAATAATTATAAATCCAGATTTCATTGGTTAAAATCTTCTGAAACTAAATCATTATGTGGCCTCATTTACAATGTTATTCATTCTCTTATTGGGATATTTGTGGTAAATCAGAACTTAATACAAACCAAATTAGCTATTTTAGCATTTTTTTTTTTTTGTAAAGCAATTGGAGTTGTGACTTACCCAAGTTCATATAGCTAGGAAGTTATCTGAGGTCAGATTTAAATTCAGATCCTCTTGACTGCAGAGCCAGTACCCTATAAACTACACTATCTAGCTGCCCCTTGCTATTTGTCATTAAAACAAGATGATTGATTACTATTTCAATCTGAATTTATAGTCAGTTTCATATACTAAGCAACTACATAAATTAATTCTTGGACTTGCCATCTACTAGCTAATAACTATATATTCACATATATTATGGCATTTTTAGAGTATCTTATTCTTTCAGATCAATATGGGGATAATGTCCTCAAAATGGGAAAATAATATAAAGTTGTCAAAGTTTCCTAATTAAAGGGATAGTAAATCTTGAGCAAGCAATCTGATATAGGTTAAACATGTGCAGTCCTTTTAAATATATTTCTATATATGTCAGGCTGCAGAAGAAAAACCACACCAAAAGAGGAAAAACTTATAAGAAAGAAAAAGCAAACAAACAAAAAGAGTGAAATGTTTTGATCCATATTCAATCTCCACAGTTATCTCTTTGAATGTGAATGGCATTTTCTATCCAAATCACCACATTACTGAGAAGAGCCAAGTTCATCATAGTTGATCATCACATGATCTTGTTGTTACTATGTACAATGTTTTCCTGGTTCTGCTTGTTTCATTAAGCATTAGTTCATGTAGTATTTCCATTCTTTTCTGAAATCACCAGCTCATCTTTTTTTTTAAAGAACAATAATATTCCATTACATTCATATACCATAACTTTTTTCAGCCATTCCCCAACTGATGGGCGTCCACTAAAATTTCAATACCTTGTCACTACAAAAAAAAAAAAAAAATTACGAACATTTTTGCATATGTGAGTCCTTTTCCCTCTTTTATGATCTCCTTAGGATACAAACCCAGTACTGACACTGCTGGATCAAAAGGAATATAGTTTTATAGCCCTTTGGGCATAATTTCAAATTGCTCTCCAGAATGGCTGGATCAATTCACAACTTCACCAACAATGTGTTATTGTTACAATTCCCCCTTCCTCCTCTTCACTATTATCATTATCTTTTCCTGTCATTTTAGCTAATCTGAGAGGTGTAGAGTGGAACCTTGGAATTATCTTAATTTGCATTTCTATATTCAATAGTGATTTAGAGCATTTTTTCCCCTAAGGCTACAAATAACTTTATTCTCTTCATCTGAAAATTGTTTGTTCATATCCTTTGACCATTTATCAATTGGGGAATGACTTGTATTCTTATAAATTTCAGTCATTTTTCTATTTTAAAAATGGCATCTGTATCAGAAACACTGGCTACAAAATTTATTTCCCAGTTTTCTGACTCCTGTCTAATCTTGGCTGCATTTGTTTTGTTTGTGCAAAAACTTTTTCATTTAATGTAGTAAAAATTATCCATCTTGCATTTCATTATTACCACTTGGTATCACTCTGCCTTAATTACAACACAGGTTGTCACCACCCCCTGATTTCTCAGGAAGGCTGAAAGTCCTTAGGGGAAATGGGGAGCCGAACCAGGCATTGTCAGCAGGTTCTCTCTGGGTTGAAGGGTCTTATACCTCATCCAGAGTTCCCGTACTATCTATAGCCCTCTATATTTCATAATGTTTTCTATATCTTCTTTGATCATAAATTCCTCCCTTCTCCACAGATCTGACATAGAATAATCCTTGTGCTTCTGATTTGCTTATACTATCACCTTTTATGTCTAAATCATGAACCCACTTTAACTTTTCTTGGTTTAGTGAATGAGATGTTGCTCTATAGCTAGTCATTTTCCATTTTCCCCAGAAAATTTGGTCAAATAGGGAGTTCTTATTCTAGAAACAGGAGTCTTTGGGTTTATCAAATAGTAGGTTACTACAGTGTCTTGGGTACCTAACCTATTCCACTGATCCACTACTCTGTTTCTTAGCCAGTACCAAATGGTTTTAATGAGCTTTACTTAGAGTTTTAGGTCTGGTACATGTAGGCCATCTTTCTTTGTTTTTTATCCTTCATTAATAATCTTGATAATATTGATCTTTTACTCTTTCAGATGAATTTTGTTATTATTTTTTCTAGCCCTCTGAAGTAATTTTTTGGTAGTTTGATTTTTATGGCACTGAATAAGTAGATTAATTTAAGTAGAATTGTCATTTTTATTACATTAGCCTGGTAACCCCATGAGCAATTAATATTTTTGTAGTTCTTTACATTTAAATTTATTTGTATAAAAAGGTTTTGTAATTGTGTTAATGTTATTTCTGGTTTTGTCTTGGCAGGCAGACCCCCAGATATTTTATATTGTCTAAAGTTATTTTAAATGAGATTTCTCTTACTGTTCTTATTAGTAACATATAGAAATGCTGATAATTTATGTGTTTATTTTATATCCTGCAACTTTCCTAAAGTTAATTGTTTTAGTAGTTTTTTAGTTGATTCTCTAGGATTCTCTAAATATACCATCATATCATCTGCAAATAGTGATAGTTTTGTTTCCTCATTGCCTAATCTAATTCCTTTAATTTCTTTTTCTTCTCTTATTGCTAAAACTGACATTTCTAGTGCACTATTAAATAATAGTAGTAATAATTGACAACCTTATTTCATCTCTGATTTTATTGGGAATGCTTCAAGCTTCTCCCTATTATATGTAATATTTGTTAATGTTTTTTATAGATGCTACTTATTATTTTAAGGAAAACTCCATTTATTCCTATGCTGTCTACTGTTTATTATTAGGAATATGTGTTATTTTTTATCAAATTATTTTTCTGCACCTATTGAGATAATTATATGATTTCTGTTAGTTTTGTTATTGTCTATCATTGTTTTGTTTTATTTTGTTTTTTAAACTGGAACTAATACTCTTTTGTCTCACCTAGTTTTCATTTATTTCTGAAAAATAAAGCTCAGGAAATACAAGTTTTGATAAAGTCCATTAAGATTCAGCCTTTAAACTCAAGTCACTCTATCTCTCACTGATAGACCAATTTTTAGTCCTAGCCCAAGCTTCACTTTCTCATTTTTTGAGTTTTGATGGTTCTTTTTTTATTAATTATTAATACTTTTTATTGGCAAAACATATGT
>JAJPUD010010896.1:25063-58133 GCA_023553655.1 Myrmecobius fasciatus | reverse complement strand
GGGGGGAGAAGGGGCAGGGGGAGAATACCTGTCATCATAGGAGGTAATCCTCTTCCCTTCCACAATTCGAGAAGGAGTGACAGAGAGCAGGCTGAGGGACTGTAGTTTAGTCAGGAAATGACGTTCTGTGGGGGAGGGATGGGGATGAGGGTGGGAAGGGATGGAATGGCTTGGTTAGTCCCCAGACAGGAAGGTGATGGGGAAATGGTCTTGGGGTGAAACTTACTCACCTTTCACCTTGGCATCCTTCCTAAGGCGCCACTGAGGCACAAAGACAGTGATCTCCCGGTGGCCCCGATCCCAGAAATACTGCACAGCTAAGGCAATGCCCCGGCAGGAGAAGAAATGCTGGAGGCCATGGCTGAGAAAGCAAAGAGTTGGGATTAGCCTGCTGTTCATCCTGAGAACAAGGCTCTTCATCCCTCCCCCTCAGTCTAAGCCTGCCCCAGGAGACTCAGAGCTCAGACAGTCCGGCCAGCTGCCCCACCCAAGGTTCTGGACCTAAGTAAGATGCAGAATCACTAGCCAGGGAGTCGAAAGCACAGGATCTAGTCTCTTCTCCACTTTACAGATGAGGAAACTGAGGGCAAAATTAAGTGACTTGTTCAAGGTCCCAGAGGTAGAAAGTGGCAGAGTTGGTATTTGAAAGCAGGTCCTCTGTGCCAAAATCGGGGATCTTTCCCAATGCTGCATCTCAGCCTTCTTAGAGCTTCACCCAAGATGTAACACCCATGCTCCTCTCAGTGTCTTTATCTTTAGAGATGATCTGATAAAATTCTCAGTAACTCTGGAAACCAAGTCACAGTGAGGTGGCTTTCCCAAGATCATACAGCAAATTAGTCTCTGCTGGGATTAGAACCAAAGACCTGGATTCGGATCTCAGTCCCTTCCCAACTAGCCACAAGACTGGAGATAAGTAGTATCCTGTCTCTAAGCCTTCACTTCCATTTCTTCACCTACAAAATGACAATGATCGAGTGACAAATGCTTAACAACTGGCCCTCTGGGGGGAAAGATATGTACCCATGACACATTTACATTTAATCTGCATTATTATCAATTAAGCCTTTATTTGTTGCATTTGCCAATATTTGAGGGGCAGATGCTCACACTGAAAATCTAAACATTTGCTCTAACTTCACAAGAAGACTACCTGAATAGCACTGAATAGTACTTTCACTACCTAATTTACCATTTTGTTCTACCATGTTGTTTTGTTGGAATATAAGAGTCCAGAACCTAGAATTAGGAAGATGTGAGTTCAAATTCTGCCTTAGATACTTTCTAACTGGATGAGCCTGGACAAGTCACTTTCTGTTTGCCTCAGTTTCCTCACTGTAAAATGGGGGTAATAAATAGTATCTCTCTCATGGTGTGGTTGTAAGGATTAGTAAAACAGAATGGATAAAGTTCTCATCACACTTTAACACACTTTATGTGATTATTTTCTTTAAGCCCCCATGTCTCAGGGAACTTCCTAAGCAATGCCTTCAGAATGGAGGTCAGAGGGATACTCACATCATAGCTATATTGCTGCCATCGATAATAATATGTCGAAGACCTGTTGTACCAGGCACATTAATGAGGTTCAAGGAAAACGGGGTCTTCAGGGCCTCCAGAAAACGCTGGGTTTTGGTCACCTCGCAGTTGCTACCTAGGCTGCCTTTTAAAGGCTCTGGCCCCTGAAGCTCCGCTGGCTGCCCATCTCCAGGCTTTGAAGAATCAAACTGTGTGGGCTGGGCCTCAGGTAGAAGGTTGTGCCCCTCTGGAGAGGAGGATTCTCCATTGCTGAGCTGAAGGAAAGGTCTTGGGGCACCACTCCACTGCTGGTCAGCCCCCGCTGTCTGAGGAGAATGGCCAAAGGGTTCAGCTGCAGCCTGGTTGGCCCCCAGGAGAAAGTCAGTCTTGACCATGTGTGGGCTTCGGAACTGAACTCGGGCCTGGGGCCCTTCTCTTTGAGGCCCCTCACCAGGCATATCCTTTCTCTTCAAGTCCTTTCCTTCCAGACCCCATACTCTATCCTGGTCCTCCTCCCTACCATGCCCCCTTTTTCCACAATTCTGCACAAAGTGCCCTTCTCTGTCTCCGTTTTTCCTCTCCGCATTCCCATCTCTCTCCCCAAGGAACCCTTCCTTCCCCCAGTTCCTCTGCCTAGGGAATCCTTCCCCAGGACTCCCTGCTCTCTCTGAATTTCTTTGCCCAGAGAGATTCTGTGTAGGCCAGTCCTTTTCCCCAGCCAGTTCTCCGGTCTTCCTGGAACCCTTTTCTCCCATGGACCACAATCTTTCTGTGTCTCTCTCTGCAGAATTAGAAGGCAGATACTCTTCTCTAACATAAACCCATTCCCTGATCCCTTCCTGATCTACAGAGCTGGTACCCAATGGGATGTCACCCTCACTGACATTTCTGCCCTTGCTCAGAGTCTTTCTGACAGGGTCCTCCCAACCACCATTTCCAAAGAGAATTGGACTCCTCTCTTCCCCCGGAGGAGTTTCTGGCAGCCCTCGCCCTCGACCCGCCTCTTCTGCCAAGTTTAACAGCCACTCCTGGACAGATACAGGCAAACCCAGGAGAGACCTGGAGTGTTCATCCCCATAGCTCCCAATCAGGGCCTTGAGGGCCTCAGGGACTTGTTCCCTGGAACTCCTGGACAATGGCCACTGGAGACCACCTTGCCTCAGTCGCCCAACAAGATCTTCCATCCTGCTCTGGGCCATGACAAAGGCTTCAATCAGTCCTCCCAGTAAGAGAGTGCCGGGGGCTTGGGGCACCATGTGAGCTGAGGTACCCCAGCACAGGCAGTCCAGGAAGAGACCCCCAGCTCCAAAGAAGACACAGTGCAGGGCTGCAGGATAGCTGACTTCCTCCCACACCTCTGGGTTGCAAAGGCCTTTCAGGTACTCCTGGAGGAATGGAAAGGGAAGGAACAGTTCTTTTCTTCCAGTTTCTCAGTTTTCTTCTCTCTGCCGACTCTTCCCTAGTCCCCTCCTCTCCAGGACTTCCAGCCCTGGGGCTTCCCACTGAGAGAGACATGGGGTAAGGGAAACAACCCAGCAAATGGAAACAGAAGGGAAAGTGGAGATGTTTGGAAAGGATAAGGAAGCTCCGCTAAAGTTGAAATCTGGCAGCCTAAAAGAAACGAAACCAAAATCGAAAGAGAGAGAGCCGGGAAATCCCCCGAGTGACGGGCCCTGGAGGTTGCCAGAGAGGTAAGGAGAGGCAAAGGAAGTACGGAAGGAAGAGCAGCAGAGTCCGGGGAAAGCTTCCTGGAAGCTGAGGAAGGGGAACTTCTCCAAGAGTAGGAACGCGGGCCCTCGCACTGACCGTCTCCCTCCCTCCCTTCCTCCCCCGGCCCCTCCACATAGCCCGGGGAAAGGGAGAGGAAGCGCTACCTTGGCTCTGCCCACGTTCTCCTGGGGCCCCTCCAGCTGCATCCAGATGTGGGGGCTGCCCTGGAAGACCTTCTCAAAGACGCTCAGCCGTACTCGGAAGATGCGTTCCACTTGAGGTCGCTGTTTAAGCACCATGTCCTCCGCGTCCGCCCCCACCGTGAAGCGGTCAGTGGTCTCAGGAGTAGCCCCCGAGGGGAGCATACTTGCGAAGCCAGGCCTGATAGGGTGGGAGGAAGAGAGGCTCAGACATGGCAGCCCCTCTGTCCAGATCCTCTCCGCTACCAGGATCGGAACCGGCTCCCCGCCGCAATCTTGTCCAGCTACAACGTCACAACCCCAAAGCTGAAGTCCCAAAGGGTTCTCGAACTAAGCTCCCACCCATTACTCCGCTCCTCCGTCCAGCCTCAAGCCCATCCTCAGTCCGCTCCAGCCCCCCAAGCTGACCCCGGCGGAAGAGGTGTCCAGCTCTCGTCTCCACTGCTCCGTGATGCGGCCCTCCCATCCAGGTGTACAGCCCCTGGCCCTCTGTCTCTGGATGACTAGTGCTCATCTCCCGGCTCTCCCCTCTTACCTCCAGTCCTCCCTTGGGGGGGATGAGAAGGTGGGAAGACACTTACCCGTCTTGGCAGTGGGCTCCGGTAAGGACTTAAGTCTTATTCCCAGGATCTGCAGGTCCTACAGCCCGGGAAGCCGAACTCCCTTGCTGGAGGTGAAGGGGGGAGAGGGAGCAGGGCTCTAGTACAGTTGGATCTTCCAGACTTCAAGTTCCAGACTCTCTCACGTACACAACTGCTTTCCTCCTCACTTCCTGGTCAGGGGAGGAGTTTATCCAGCTCCACCCTGGTGCTGCCCTAGCCAGGGGACTTGGGGTTTCCACCCAGGCTTTATTTATTTATTTATTTATTGGGGGAGGGGGTTGATGATAGGAGATTAAGAGTGGTAGAAAGAGGAGGTCCCCTCTCCAATCAGTCTCAGGCCTTACATAAGGAAGGCATCCTCTCCTCCATCTCTCTCATTCACTTCCCCTCCTTCCACCTTTCACTTATGACTTCTTCCTGCTCACCTTCCTTATTTCTTCCTTCTTTCTTTCTGCTTCTGTTTTCCATAAGTCCCTTCTCTGCAGACCCTCCGTGGTACATTGTTTATAAAATCCTAGAATTTTAGTAATTTTAATATCTATTGAACTGAATTTTAGAATTAACAGGGTCCTTGGAGATTATCTCATCCAGCCCTCTTAATTTTGAGCCCCAGAGGTTGTTACTTGGCCCCAAAGTCATAGAGCAACAGTTCTCACATTTTGGTCCCAGAAATCCTTTGGGGATGGGGGAGGAAGGTAAAAGTGAGGACCATAAGCCCAAACTATTTTCTTAATAATACTGGCACTTTAATTTCTAATGCAATAATATCCATACATATATAGCCCACAGAAACAAAAATTCTTTGGGAGTCCTTAATAATTTTTTAAGAATTTAAAGGGGTTTGCACACCAAAAAGTTTGAGTGAGAATCTTTGTCATGGGGCTCATTAGTGGCAGAACCTAGACTAGAACCCATAGTCTTATGGTCCCTATTCATGTTCCTTTTCAGCATTTTAATCACATGGGGAAAGAAATGGCTGCCCCTT
The DNA here is from genome assembly GCA_023553655.1 of Myrmecobius fasciatus. Lineage (NCBI taxonomy): Eukaryota > Metazoa > Chordata > Mammalia > Dasyuromorphia > Myrmecobiidae > Myrmecobius > Myrmecobius fasciatus. Next base: position 53,118 of record JAJPUD010010896.1, on the reverse strand, counting down.
CCCACAGGTTTTATTAGGTTTTCCACAGGTTTTATTAGGGAGAAGGGAGGAAGGGAAGAAAGAAGGAAGAAGAAATAGGACTTATTAAGGGAGCAAGATACTAATCATTAATATTTATATATTTAAGATTTGCATGGTTCTTTGCATGTTATCTAATTTGTTAATGATGAAGAGAAGAAAAAGCAGTATTATATTAGCATTAACAGCCGTGTGTAAGGAGTTGGGGGCAGAGGGAAAAGCCCCCACTCCCACCCCATATATAGACCTATCTCTCATCAATTCTAGCTCCTGCTTCACTGGTTCTGGTGATTCTCCCTGGAGTCCTGGCTATGGTCCCTTCCATCCCTCCTCTTCATCCTTCCATTTCTTCCTGGGCCCATTGGCTGTCTGTTGTGCACTCAGCCAAAGGGGAGGGATCCACAGCAGAAGAGGCAGTGACAGGACACAGACACACATATCCTGTGGGTTCCAGGTGGGGATGGAACGAGAGATAGAAAGACCAGTTGACAAGGAGACTGGGGTGAAGAAACAAGAGAGACAGTTGGTACAAGATCAAGGGAGACCTTAGGACAAAGAGGCAGAAGAAGGCAGAAAGAAGAAAGACTATAGGAGGAAGAGAAACTGGAAGGAAAAAAAAAAGCTACAGAAAGTGAAGAGAGATAAAGTGGGCTTCATCCCTGCAGTGCAGGTGATAAAAGTGATCCTGGACACTGGGGAAAACTGCCTGAGCCTGTAATGTCTTTTTTGACACTTGTACTCCTGGCCTTTGGATCTGGGCAGGCACAGGAAGGGACAGAGCCTGTCCTGTTGGAAGGAGAGTGCCTTGTGGTATGTGAACCTGGCAGGGCAACCACAGCAAGTCCAGGTGGGGCGGCCCTGGGAGAAGCTCCCCCAGGGAAGGTGGCCTTCGCTGCTGTTCGCAGCCACCATCATGAACCAGCTGGAGAAACCGGCAATGGGACCAATGGGGCCATCTATTTTGACCAGGTAACACTCCTCCCCCACCACCCCACCCGATGACCCCAGAGTAGAGAAGAAAGATGATTAATCTTTCCACCTTCCCAGAGTTCATCTCTTCTCCCTAAAATAAATTAAAAAAACAAACCCAGCCCTGTAGTTCTCCCACTTTTGCCGTTTCCTACACCTTTCTCCCCTTCCCCCAAGCATCTTTATTCAAGTCCTCCTTATCCCTCCTTCCCCCATTCCCCACCCTCTCCTTTCCCTCCCTACCACTAATTCCTCCTTCTTACCCCTCCCTGCTATTTTTTTCCTACCCCTTTCTCCCTCTGCCCAGGTCCTGGTGAATGAAGGCAATGGCTTTGACAGAGCCTCAGGATCCTTTATTGCCCCTGTTCGGGGTGTTTATAGTTTCCGGTTCCATGTGGTCAAGGTGTACAATCGCCAAACAGTCCAGGTGAGCCCAGAGTCCTGCTTTCCCCAAAGCCCAAGAAGAGCATGAGAAATCAGGCAGGATACATGCAGCTTCATCCCTGACATACGGTGTTTCTGATGTCCAATTCTGACCTTCTGATTGGTCACACACCCCCATTTTAAGGTCATAGGCTGACCTCTGGTAGGAAGCCAGCCCCTGGCCTATGAGGGGCTGGAGATCCTGCCAAAATCCAAAAGTCCACTGCTAAAGGTCAAGTGGTAATGGTAGGCCTGGTCAGAGAGATGCCCTCCTGGCCCAGGGGATTCAGAACCCTGGCACGGTGAGCCTTAGGGTTACAGAATCCTGAGACCACAGACACAGGGCCTAGGGTCTAGTCAGGCCTTGCTCTTTCAGAAGGGCTAAGATGTAGAAGGGAGGTAAGGAAGGAAACATTTATTAAGTGCCTACTATGTGCCAGGCACTGTACTAAACTTATATCAACCCTACAAAGTGCTACTTTTACAGGTGAGGAAACTGAGTTAGACAGAAGTTAAGTGTCCTGCTCAGGGTCACACAGCTTAGTAAGTATCTGAGGCTGGATTTGAACTCAGGGCTTCCTGAGTCTAGGCCCAGTGCTCTATCCACTAGATCACCCAGCTGCCTCAGAAATAATGGATGACCTTATTGAAAGAATGGCTGTATCATAATCCAAAGGTTCCTTAGGCTATGGGGGAAATAGAGGTTCCCAGGATAGAGGTTCTAATAACCCCAAATTCTCCCATTCCCAGGTGAGCCTAATGCTGAATACATGGCCTGTGATCTCAGCTTTTGCCAATGACCCTGATGTGACCCGAGAGGCAGCCACTAGTGCTGTGCTGTTACCCCTGGACCCTGGGGACCGAGTGTCCCTGCGTCTGCGCCGGGGGAACCTACTTGGTGGTTGGAAGTTCTCCAGCTTCTCTGGCTTTCTGATCTTCCCTCTCTGAGAAAAAGTGCCATCCTCTCCTCTTGCCATCCTCCCTACGACCACCATCACCAACTCTGGCTTCCTTCCCCCCATCTCACCTTCTTCTTGGAATTCTTCACAGGGAGGGACTTTAACCAGCCCTGGATCTCCAATTTTCATTCAACACCTGCTGTACTATCCCTAGAGCAGGGAGTATGACCATATTTTCTACACCCCTAAATCATACATGTAAATATGGTCTGAGTAACTAATCCTTGAAGTAAGTGTATTAAAAGGACACCTTTTCCCCAAAAACTTTCATCATACTAAAAATGCAGGATATATGGATGACATATTTATATCCTAGTCTTCTGCATGGGCACAAGTGCCGAATCCTCCATAACAAATAAATGAGTGGACTGCATGTGTAAAATCAGTTTTGTCAGGTATATCCCTCCAGTTTCAGCCTAACCTACCTCTCTCTCCCAGCCATAATGCCCCATTTTGCCCTGCAATTCCCTCTCTCCCAATTTCTATAACCCAGGAAAAGCTGATGGCATAGATAAAGAAACTGCTATTAATTTCCTTTCTCTACTGCCCTCCCCAAAACAGTTATCTCCTAGCTGTATTTTGGGACAGGTGGCACAAACTGGGCTGACAGGAACCCCACAGAAACCCAGATGGTACCAGCCCGAGTGCATGAAAACTGTTTCCTGTAGAGAGAGCCAGATCCTCCAGTGCTGTCCAACAGCATATGACCATGGGGTAAGTCACTGTGGGAGGAGGGAGAACAAACTGAACCTAGAGGAACACTCCAAGTGGGAATTCAGGCCCAGTTATCAGAATGGAGCAATCCCATACCAAGGACCCTGCAGTCTTCTTCAGTAATAATAGCCAGCATTTATGAAGACTTTTTAGATTTGCGAAGCATTGTGTGAATAGTAGCTCAATTGATCCTCCCAAGTAGGCTATGAAGTAGGTGCCATTATCCTCATTTTAAAACCATTGAGGAAATTAAGAATTATGGGATTTGCCCAAGAGTCACTCAGCTAGTCAGTCTGAGGCAGGATCTGAACCTGACTCCCATTTTAGCCCCATCTCTTTTGTCCATAACAATATCCTCAAGGCAGAACAGGTCCCTCTTGAGTTGACCACAAGATCCATTAATGTCATGGGGCTGACCTTAAAAAAAAGAATGTGAGAATGGGGTAGAAGAACACAAGTCATAAGCTTTTGACTCTGGAAAATGCTAGAAAACAAGCAAACAATTCTGGCATATATGGAGGGAGGACTAAAGGCTAATTGGATGGAAAGGATGACTCAAAAAGTCTTCTCTCTTTTCCTCCCATTTAACTCCTAACTAACTCCCCAGGAAGGGGCTGAGAATCTTGAAATGATACATATCAGGGAAAGAGTGGTCCAGACACTGTGGAAATTCAACCAAATGAGACAGCTTCTAAATTAGGACCACTCACTTGTAGTAATGTACATAAGGCCTTAATTTCCTGGGATTCCGGAGTTTTAAAATGAGATTTGGTCCAATTCTTCTTACCACATTTTTTGACAAAAGCCTCTCCAATTAAGTAATTATGTGTAAATCATCTTCCCCACTGGAGACTAGAAGAGAGAAAAAGGACATGGAAGCATTCATGTCCCAAAGAAATTTATTGGTTAGTTTTTATAACTGACTCAGGCACTAGCTATGTGACCCTGGACAAGTCATTTACCCTGTTTGCCTCATTTTCCTCACCAGTAAAATGAACTGGAGAAGGAAATGGCAAATCACTCCAGTGCCAAGAAAATTGCAAATGGAGTCACAAAGATGAATACAGTTAAAATGACTGACCAACAACAAAGAGACTCAATTCAATTGGATTGGAACTCCAAAGTTAGCCTCCCAGATGATGTTAGGGGATGTTTCTCTCCTTTTTTGGAGACAATCCTTACCCAAGGTGGCAAATGGTGGGTAATCTTTAATTTCAGATCTATATCTTGGGATCTTTTGAACATTGTAATTGCTTGGGGAAGATAAGAAAGTCTTATTTATCATCCTAGATGATCCATTTGAGCAAACATATGATGCAAGCAAGAAATAGTGAAAAGCAATAAAAAGTTATGTAGGTAAAGGAGTAAATGATTAATAAAAACAGGAGTAATTATATAGGTAAACAAGTAAGTAGTAAATGATTAATAAAAGCAGGAATATTATCAGGGAGTTCTAGCTCTTAACTACTTGGCCATTGCCAGGATAAAAGCCTCGAGTTGTTTTCTCAAATGAGAACTCAAAATCCTTCTAATAGACATATCAGAGCTTTGTTATTGAATCAAAAATAAGCAATAAATCAACCAATGAGCATTTATTAAGTGCTAGGCACTGTGGTAAGCATTAGAGATACAGAAAAAGGAGTTTACACTCTAATGGGGAAGAGACAATATGGCTACATATTATACATACAATAGGTACATACAAAGATATATACAAAGTAGAAAAGTTGAGATGCTACATATGAATATTAACAAATTCTATAGAGGAAGGGGAGGCAAAGAAAACTCCCAATATGCAAGAAATCCTTAGAATGCATAACAAAATCTCTAGCAAGCAGTATCAATTGATTTACATTCCCAGAGGAAGGATAGCACTTGCAGTTACAAAATTCTAAGAATCCATCTTTAGAAGGGTCACACAACCACAAACTAGACATCCTATAGTGAATCACACTGTAGTTTAAATGGCCTTGCAACATCTCTAAGCCTCAGAAGATAGTTTCAGTTTTAACTCTGGTTCCAACATCTCACAAATTATGTTGTCTTACTTGGGTCAGTCACTTCACATCTCAAATAAGGTTCTTCTAATCCTCACATCCTAGGCCAAGCACTTTAATATACTCTGGAAACATGAGCCACTATATTATCCTTATTCAAAGGATCACAGATTTAGTTCGAAGAGAGTTTAAAGGAGGTTATACTGATTTTTATGGATATAGAAATTGAGGGCCCAGAGAGAGGAGCAAATATTCCCAAGGTTATCCAGGGATAGGAGTCAGGAATTATATATACCCAAACTCTGACTCAAAGCCATGAGCTCAAACTACTGGCAAGAAGAAATTCCTTTCATTCTCCCCCAATCTACAGAGGTGAGGTGATCTTCCTCACCTTATTCCCTTAAGCTAAAATAATTCAATTATATGATCTTCTTCCCTTGTCTTCCATTTCTTCCCTCAACTGTAGGGATAATATCACTAAGGAAGGGGAGAGATAAATTCTTTCTTATGTTGCAAATGGATTTGCCAGAAAACCAAAGTGGTGGATACTCTGCAGTAAGAATCTGGTGGGACAAGTGAGATTAATGACCAAGCAGAAAAGGAACCATTGCCTCTCTTATTTTGGGAACCCTTTTAGGTCCTACTGGATCTCCCTGGCTTGCTTTCCCTCCTATGTGTTCTGCAAATCATTCCTTAGGCAAAATATTTTCAAACCAAGTTATGTAGAGGATGATGTACAGATTCAGAGAAACTCACCTGAAAAATTCAAAGGTCACTCATACCAGTTTGCTGAACTCTGACCCTTGCTTCTCTGACCTACAGACAGGGGTGTGTATATGTATATCCACTGACTAATTAGTTTGCTCTGAGGGCAGGTACAGTGTTGGGCACCTAGGTAGCACAATGGACAGAGGAGGACTCCTCTTCTTGAGTTCAAATATGGTCTCAGATACTTGGTAGCTGTGTGGTCCTGGGTTACATCACTTTACCTATTTGCCTGTTTTTTTCATTTCTAAAATAACCTAGACAAGAAAATGGCAAACCACTCCAGGATCTTCACTAAGAAAACCCAAAATGGGATCAAGAACAGTCAAACACAACGGAACAACAAAAGGTGTGGCCTGGTAGAGTTACCATGGGTTACTTTGGGGGGATTGGAGAAAGATACTTGGGTGGTCCTGGGAAGTTGGTCCAGTGACCTGAAAATACACACACACACACACACACACACACACACAGAAATTGCACTAAATAGTTCCCTCCTTTTTCAGATCTCACCTAAGGGATGAAGGGCCACCGGGTCATTAAGAGAAAGACAAGGAATAGCAAAGATAGGGCAAGGCAATGGCAGTAAGGCTTGAGCCTGATCTAAAGAAACAATATCTCCAACAGATACTGTAAGAGGAGATAAAAAGAAAGGAGATAACTGCCTTAGTTTCTATTCTAAATCATTCAGGCCCCAGCTACAGGAACAAGGAAGAAATAGCACTCAAAATCAAGTGAGTCTGCCTTTAGTCAGCTGTATAACTTTCAGTTAGCTGTGTAACTTTGGATAAGTCAATAAATTTCAATTTCCTTTTCTGTAAAATGAGGAGTAGGTACATGAATAATCTCTTCCACCTCAATAAGACTTCCAAATTCAGTAAGTATAGCTCACAACTCCATTTTTTAATCTTACCACCTTCCTCAATACCAGTCTGATTTCTATGCAAAAGGCCACATAAGCTCACTTCCAGTTCGAGCTCTTTATTTACAAATCCAATTAAGACTCACTCAATTATTACAAAGAGAAACAAGAAAATGACTATCTGGGAGACTGAGGGCAATGGGAATGAATCCCATTTCCCAAAAGGCAAATAAAGTCCCATTTAGGACACAATTCTGGTCAAAGGTTACTTCACTCAGTAGGGTAATAATGTAGGGAGGTTGAGAGACCCTAAGAATGAGCCCAATTTTCCCATTAAATGGAGGACATACTAAGATCCCATCCAGGATGTGATCTCCGGCAAAGCTGTGTTCACACAAGGGTACTTGGGTGGAAAAGAGTGAGGATTTGATGAATGAGAACAATTTTCCTGTTACATAGAAGGCACAAGCCAAAGGTCCCATCCACAGCAGTAAAATGCAAAGCTATTTCACAAACACTGAGCGTGTTAGAGACTAGGAGGAGGGGCAAGTGCAAGGGAAGATGCAAAGTTCCTGTATTCTAATTGCCACATCAAGAGGACTCAACTTTACTACCTCTTTGACAAAGAACTGAGTTTCTTGACAAGGCAAGCTCTTCTGGCTTAGTGATCAAAAACATTTCCTTAGTGCAGAAACTCTCATAGAATGGAGTTAGGGGATTTGTAGCAAAATGAGTAGGAAAGAGTCCCTACTCAGAACTCCTACCTATTCTTCCACACCTCAGGGGCTCTTGGACCAGAGGTTTCCATTAATGAGCCTTGAGAAGTCAGAATACTACTTTTTGGAGGTACTTTCTGACCCAAAAGCCGCTTGTGATTGGACGAGAATCCAGCTTCAGCTCCAATGATTTCTAAGTAAAATCCCTTTGGATCCAGCATCATCAAAGACCTCAACATTAATATGCTGAATGCGACAGGGGACAATCTTGACAGGGTCACTGATTGGGTCTAAGTGTGGTTTAAGTGAAGCAAACATGCAGTCTGTCCAAAAAAATGCCTGCACCCTGTCCATGGTCCCTGCTCTCATTCAGCCCACTAAGTTCTGAGCCATTCTGGCAAAAACCAGTGTCAGAGATCTCCCACTGAAACAGCTGCAGTAAGAAACCCCTGCTGAGATTTCTCTCCTGCGGAGAAGGGGTTGGTTTAGTCAGGTTCCTACTCAGAGATCCTGGGGACAGGTGAGCCTGTCATGGATGAGATTCTGGAATGGTTCTGAAGGGAAAGAAAAGCTTGGCTGAGCCAAACCTAGTAACAGACACGGCATACACTATCATGGTGGGCAAAGTGGCCAGGGGAACCCAGGGAGAAAGTTACTTTTTGAATACTCTTAAGTAGGTTTTTTAGCAGAAGCCCAGGAGAAGCTGCATATGAGTAATGATGAATAGGGAGAGAGATAAAGCATCCCTCCCTGACTCCAAAGGGGAGGTGGACCAGTGGGTTACTCCAATTGTTCTAATATCACTGAGGGTAAGGGGGCACCACCCTGGGGATATGACCTCATCAAATTAGTGGGGTATGTGACTCCCAGCTTCCCTGGAGTTGGGTAACCCCAGACCCTATACAGAGACAGACTCAGCCTGTCCACAATATAATAGGGTCCGACCCACCGTGCTGTGCCAGGTTTGGGGAAGTTCAAAAGCAGGACTTGATCTCCCACATTCCACTCCTTTCCCTGAACTTCCTGCTGGAAGTAGCTACTCTGGGCTATGGCAGACTGGTCCCCAGAAGCCAGAGCTGCCTGTAGTTGACTATCTATGATGTTAGTTCTCAACTGCTGTAAGAACACATCCATCTTCAGCCCTTCTACGTGAGCCCCGCTGAGCTCCCACCATAAAGATTCAGCCAGTCTCATCTCACTCCCTGTCACCACTGCAAAAGGGGTAGGCCCAGACTCCAAGGCTCTAAAGGCCATATGCAGAAGGGGCAGGCAACTGGCCCAGTTCTTCCCATGAAGGATGATAAACTCCTTCAACAAATTCTTAAAGGCCTGGTTTGAGTTCCCATCCCTTAGTTCGGCAGGCTGGATATCCCCAGAGATGCTGCCCAGCTTGGCCCCCAGCACCAAGCCACAGCTCATCAGGACATGTCTGGCAAACTGGGATCCCTGGGCCGCTTCCAGCCTGGACGGCAAGCCCCATCGGGAAAACACCTGCTGGAGCAGCACCTGGGCCACCGCCATCTGCGTGAAGGACTTGAGGGGGAAAGCTTCCGTCCAGGAGGAGCAGGAGTCGGCCACAATCAGCACGTGCCTGTGGCCCTCCTCGCTGGCAGGCACAGGCCCGATCACATCAATCTGAAGACTGGACCAAGGAATTGCCAATGCTGAGTTCCATTGGGTCCGCATACATTTGGACTCCTTGCTCAGGTTGTTTATTGAGGTACAGAACAAACAGCACTTGCAATAGGCCCTCACCTGCCCATACATCTTAGGCCACCAGCCTAGCATCCTCACCCTCCTGAGGGTTTCCTCTGGGTCAGCGTGGGGACCAGGAGGAACATCATGCACAGAATAAATCAGATCCTTCCGGATTTGCTCCGGGACAATCCACACCTTGGGTCTCTTCATCTCTCTGTACATGAGCAGGTTGCACTCCTTAACAAAACTGATTCCAGGTTCAAAAGGCTTGAGGGGTGAATGTCCGGGAAGTTTATGCCCAGCCTGCAGCTGACAAATGGCTTCTAACAGAACGGCATCATTCTCCTGCAGTGCCTGTAGATTCGGCCCACTGCCCAGGGGACTGGCTGCCACTCCAACAGAAGGCACGATGTGCCTTGGCAACTTCCACAGTGGCCCCGCTCCTTGGGCGCCCTGCTTGGCCAGAGCCTCCACTGTCACACTGAACAGGGCCCCCTTGTAGGAGGCTTTGAAGAGGAAGGGCAAGGTGGGGAGGCTGGAGGCCAAGGAAGTGATATAGGACAGCAGGGCCGGGTGAGGCAACGGGGCCCCATCCGAAGACAAAAACCCACGGGAGTGCCAGAGAGGAAGAAGATCTATAAGGATGTTGAACAGCCAGCTACAATTCACCAGAAAAACCAGAGGGATGCAGGAGTGAACAAAGCGCTCGAGGCCACAAGCCACAGCGGCCAGGTGGGCGTAGGTTGGTGTATGAGGGGAACAAGAGAAAGAGAGGGACAACGGGGGGCTGTCAGGAGACAGGACATACAACCCAAAGCCTGCACACCACTCAGTATCCTGATAAAAACAATACCCCGAGGTATAAATACACACAAAAGAGGACAAGTCAGAAAAAGGAGGCAGTATCTGGAAAAATTGAGGCAGTGAATCAGGTGTGGGCATTGGGAGGCCACTGTCCCCCAAAGGCCCAGGGAGGAAGGATGTGCCCAAGGTCCTCCGGTCTTTATCCTGTACCAGGAGGGACCACCGGGCCAGCCACGTGTCAGAAGTGTCAGGACTGGCCCTCTGCTCAGGCTCTGCGGCATCCCCCGAGGTATAGGAGGCTTCCAGAACAACAGGGACCGATCCGAGAGCCGGGGCAAATCGCCTCACAGCCCAGGCCAGGGCACAGAGGCCGCCCCCTCTGCTCAGGGCAGCCTTGCCCTCCTGGGGGAGCAGGGCTTTGGAGGTGTAAGCAATGGGGCGCCGCAGCCCTGCCCGCTCCTGTGTCAGCACTGCGGCCAAGGTCCTCTCACTCACTGCCACCTCCAGGCGGTAGGGAACCTGGGGATCCGGAGGGACCAAGGAGAGGGCTGACACCAGGGCCTGCTTCAGGGCGAGGAATGCCTGCGAGTGCTCAGGCGTCCACTGCCACGGCGTCTTCTTCTTGAGGAGGCCATGGAGCGGGGCAACAAGCGAGGAATAGCGGGGGATCACATCCTTGTGGCATCCCATGAACCCCACAAAGAAGGAGAGAGCAGAAAAGCTGGTTGGCACAGACAGCTGGGCCAAGTGGTCCAGGACCCTCCGGCAGGTGGGCTGCCCTGCCCCATCCCAAGGGAGGTCAAGTTGAGAAGAGCCTCTCCAGGGGGAGAGGGAGGTCTCTGAGGGGTTGTCCTGGAGGCTAAAATACCACAGGATATCATCTGAAAGGAAGGGGCATTCCTCTCGGAAAACTGTGGACAAGCAAGCATCCAGAGGGTCTCCTTCCTTGCCCATCACTTTCTCTACATCCTCTGTCAGCTTCTTCACCTTCCCCTTCTGTTGAGGTCCAGAGCAGCCCCTCTTCAAATGTTTCTTACCCTGAAGTCCCTTGGCCTTTATGGGGAGAAAGGAAGCTTTGGCAGGAGGCTTTGTCTCCCAGACCTTCAGAAAATTGCTAACAGCCAACTCCAACCTGCAAAGAGAGAAGAGAATGGGAGAGGTAGGATGAAGGAGATGGGAAAAAGAGGAAGAATAAGTCATCCTGAGGAAAATGAGAGGGAAAATCATAGCAATGCTCCTATTCCATCTCCAAGACACAAGAGTAAGTGGCTCCCTATATAATAGAATCTGAGAAGCACCAAGCAGAGACTCATGCCCTTAAAATACTCCTTCTACATCTTCTCTCATAATGCCTGAAATCTCACCACTAGAAATGTATGGATACTGTAGTCTTTAAATACTAATATTCTGGAAGCATTACCTCATTATTAGCTAGTAATTTGATTAGTTGGCAGCCAGCTGAAACAGGTTTTCAGGAATAAGACTAATTCAGGAATCATATGGAGAAGGCAGAAAAAGATGAGAAGAGGCTATATTTATTTGGTACTTCAAGGTTTACAAAGTATTTTTACATAAATTATCTCATTATATCCTCACAACAATCCTTCGATGTTAGGTTCTAATGTCTTACATATGAGGAAAACAAGGCAAAAAAAAAAAGTGAGATGATTTCACCAAAATCTGACAGCTATTGAGGCTCAGAGGCAAAATTTCAACTCAGAAGTCCAGCAATTTACTCACTGTGGCCCCTAGCCATCTTACCTGCTCAGGGCCAATGCCGGCTATCTTCCCGATCAAAGGACAAGCGGAGCCTTTAAAGGGTCTAACACAATCAGCTGTGGAAGGTTTAGCTAAACGAATGGTCATTCTCTCATTCTGACGCACGGGGGCAGAATGTGCTTGATTTATGCTACCTCTGAGAGGCATTTATAGAGTGTCTTAATTCATTAAAGGAAGTAGAAGGAAGAGACAGAAGGAGGGAAGGAAGGGTTGTCCAGGGGAGAGGAATCCGTTACCCATCTGTTTTCCTCAGGAATGTGTCCAGGGTGGGGCCATCCCGGCCCAGTGGGTCATCCGGAACCATGAAGATGTTCCCCACAAAAGTGAAAGGCAGCAGACTAGGCCAGAGAGAGAAAAGGAGGTCAAGCCACATGAGTATCTTCCATACTCCCTAGAAGGGAGAAGGGGAGGAGGAAGGGAATAAACATTTGCCAAGCTCTTTTACAAATATCTCCTTTGATTCTTGGGGAACAAAGAATCAGCCCAAATCTTACCCAGAATCTTCAGCCCTTCCTAGATTTGGCTTAAGTGCTCAGTTAAAACCAACAACTCATTTCACAGGCCTGATAGGATAGAGATCCTCCTCTCTTTTAAGGATCTCTTTCCCCCTCCCCTCCCTAAATATCCACAGAAAATAACAGGACCTGTATGTCTGAAAGAAGGAAAAGCCCCTAAATCTGACCACAAGGTCAGGTTCCCCCTCAGAGTATCCCCCTTACCGTTCTCTAATGATTCCTATCCATTTCTTTGATTCGTCCACTAAATCCCGGAACTGATCGTTGGTGACAATGACCCCATCTGTCTCCTCTGAGAGCTTCACCATAAACCTGCCCAAAGTTGTGGTGGAGAGAAACCAAGCCATCAGTTGGAATCAGAGCCACCTTGTCAATTCTAGTTCACTTGAGTTCACTGTAAAACAAGACCTACTAAGTTCCTGAGGACCTACAAAGGTCCTGTTGGGGACCGACTATGGAGATGCATCAACAATCTCACACTGAGGCATGATGGAGAAAAAAATAACTGACATTTTTATAACACTCAAAAATCCAAGTGCTTCCTTCACGTTGTAGTTTTTTAAACAAAAACTGCCTAGATTCATTTCAATGTCCACTTTGTGATTTCTGTGACTGTTCTTACAGTGTGTATAAGGCTATATTTCTTACTTAGAATTTTGCAACTGCACACTAATACTCCGTTGTGGACCTTGTGACAAGTGAAATCTGAAATAATTGAGGGAATCAAGATTCAATTTTCCGAGCATATTGATTTATTAAGCAATGCATTCCAACTGCATAAAAATTGGGACCTAGCCTCCTTAGTTTGGCACTGAATCCCAAATACAGGGGAAGAAAGATTTTTTTATGCATTAAAAGAAAACAATGTACAGGCTATAAACCAAGATACAAAATTAGGGACTGTGGATTCTAACAGGAGAAAAGATTAACAACTTTCCAAGTTGGGAGGGGGAGAATGAATATATATAATTCCCCGAATTCAGAAAAAGTGGTGCCCTACTCTCCCCTCCTCCAGTGTCTATATTCAATCAAATGAACAAAGAAACAGTAACTGGTTGACCACTACAGACCTTGTTTCCAGACAAAGCATAGTAGTTGCTTAATTTATAACTCTGGGGAAAAAATCCAACAAAGTCCTTGCACCCATCACTGTATCTGAGTTTCTGGTCAGCATGACCTAGGTCTTTAGTTAAGGGTCTTTAAGCAACACATAGAGATGGTCCAACTTCTCAGCCATACAGGGCTAAGTTCAAACAATGCAATGGATTTTCTCACAAGACAGAAACTGAATGAAATTCAAAAATTGAATAGAAAGAAAACTTAGATAGATCCAGAATTAAGTCACAAGATGGAGTCAATGTGGTTCACTGAAATCCCATAATTCCCACAAGCTGTGACTTGCTCCAACCATTCTTGGAAATAGTTTGGAATTAGGCTAAAAAATGTCTATAAAACTTAATTAGAGATCTCCCTAGCAGTATATCTCCCAAGGAAATCAATGATAAAAAGAAAAACCCCATACATGCCAATATTTATAGCAGCACTTTCAGGAGAAACAAAGTAAAAATAATTTGCATGGTATACATAGTGATTTACATAGGGATGCCCATGAACAGAGAAATAGCTAAAATTCGTATCCCAAGAGGAAAAAAAGCTAGACGTCATCAGGGAGCCCTTGCATTTCATTTGAGAGGATGACTCAAGCCCGTCATCTTGGAAATGGCCATGCAAATCAGAGGCTGAACTCTTAGGACACTCATTCCCATATTAACTGGTTATCTATATACCTATGCAGATTTAGTGACATTTCTTTTCATTCCTAAAACCAGCAGAAATTATCTCCCATTCCCAATTTCCCCAATTATAACTTCACAGGTAACTCTCCACTTAGGCCTAAGCAGCCTGGAAGTGCCTGGAATCAGACAGAGCTCTCCACATCCCTATTACATATATATAATATACATACATACGTATAATATAAACTATATGTATAAAATTTTACAGCCAGCTAGAGATGGAGGACCCTATGGTTTCTCATCTTCCCATTTTTGTTCAATTCTGTCTTTAAGTATGTTACAAGTGCTCCCTCCTTTTTTGGAAGTTCCATGAAGGTAAGGCAGCAAGTGATCAGTAGGGATGTGTCCATGGTCACACAGCTGATATGTCAGAAGAAGGACCTGAAAATCTAGATCTTCCCTACTCCAAGGCCACAGCTTTACCTATTCCCACCCTTTCCCTGCCTGGGAATCTATAAAAGCAGTTCAGTCCTAACAAGCTTAACCTTCTCCAGGGAATCGACATGTTCTCCTCCTCTTCTGCTTCTAAAGAGGTAGGTCTCCTGGTCCAGTCTCCACCTGTGACCTTTTCTTCTTAAACCTTCCCCTCTCCTCCAAAAACTTGCTCCATCTAGTATCCCATCTGCTTTCCATTTTCACCCCCATTTTATAGATAAGGAGTCTGAGATTCAAATAACTGAGATGATTTGCCCAGAGTCAACAAGGACCAAAGTCAGGACTTGACCCAGGTCTCCTGCCTTCAAATTCATCATTCTTTCAACTAGAACATGCATGTAGCAGCACTTCTAATTATAGTTTCTTTCTCAACCCAAGGCATTACTGGTCCCATGTAAGTCTACCACTCCATGCAGAGTTATGCCATCCCTCTTCCCACATCCCATTTCTCCATCTCCATCACAACCATAATCTCCCACAAGCATAAATAGATTGGATATTCACTAATAGCCAAGTGCCTTAAGATAATCTGAGCGCCAAAAAGTTATCAAACTGTGCATACCCTTTGACCCAGCAGCGTTTTTATTGGCCTTTATCCCAAAAAGATCTTAAAGGAAAGAAAGGGTCTCACATGTGCAAGAATGTTTGTGGCAGCCCTTTTTGTAGTGGCTAGAAACTGGAAACTGAAGGGATGCCCATCAATTGGAGAGTGGCTGAATAAATTATGGTATATGAATGTTATGGAATATTATTGCTCTGTAAGAAACGACCAGCAGGATGATTTCAGAGAGGCCTGGAGAGACTTGCATGAACTGATGCTGAGTGAAACAACCAGAACCAGGAGATCATTATACACAGCAACAACAATACTATTTGATGATCAATTCTGATGGACATGGCTCTCTGCAACAAAGAATTGCCTCAAACCAGTTCCAATTGTTCAGTGAAGAAAACCATATACACCCAGAGAGAGGGATGTGAAATGTGGACCACAACGTAACATTTTCATGCTCTCTATTGAGGTTTGCTTGCATTGTGTTTCCTTTCTCTGATTTTTTTTCTTGTAGATAGGATTTTTCTTGCACAACAATGATAAGTGTGGAAATATGTATACATATATTCGATTTGTCAAGTATTTTAACATAATTAACATGTAGTGGATATCCTGCCATCTAGGGGAGGGGTGGGGGGAAAGGGAAAATTTGTAACAGAAAGCTTTGTAAGGATCAATGTTGAAGAATTACCCATACATATGTTTTGCAAATAAAAAAATAAATTAAAAAAAAAGATAATCTGAGCACACCCAGGGGCCAGCAGATGTTTCCAATCAATTTACACATGTGCACACATACACACCCCATTTAGGAATGTGATCCCACAAAGATCAGCACACTATTTCCCCATCTATGAGGAGTTGAGATCTGACAAGGCAATGTATGGAAATCCATAAAAGAAACTCAACATAAACTGCTTTAACTCCATGCAGAGAGTTTGCATACTCTCCCCTACTTTCCTTTTCCAAAGAAGAGGTAACTATTCTTCTCAACAAGACTAAATCCTCTACCTGTATCCTTGAACGGGAAGGGAATATGCTGTATATAGCACCTACTATGTGCCAAGTACTATACAAAGTGCTTTACAAATATCTCATTTTATCCTTCCGATAACCCTGTGATGTAGATGCTATTTTACAGTTGAGGAAACTGAGGCAGGGAGAAGTCAAAGATCCCACAGATAGAATCTGAATATCAGGTCTTCCTGACTCCAGGCTCATAGCTCTATCCACTTACTGCACCATCCAGCTGTGTGATGTTTAAAAATTCAAGAGCTGCCCCATATCATTCTTTTTTATGGAATTAGTCAGGGATCCTGTTTTAAAAATAGAAGAATCAGGAAGCAGACTTACTCAGGACAAAATGTTGAATGATCATTTGTCCTATTTTACCCAATTATGAAATACCTATCATGTTAGAATATAAACTCTTGGGGGCAACTAGGGTGGCACAGTGGATAGAGCACCAACCCTGAAGTCAGGAGAACCTGAGTTCAAATCTGGTCTCAGACACAACATTCCCTAGCTGTGTGACCCTGGGCAAGTCACTTAACCTCAACTGCCTCAGCAAAAAGCAAAAAAAAAAATCTATTCATGGAAAAATGCAGGCTGGCAATAATATTTTTTGAGGTTAGAGCAGCTCTGTATCCAAAAATAAAATATTTCTAGAAGTATGCTTGCTTTTCTCCCTGCACCTATGTAACAAAAAAAGTCTCCTCTGTGTTCCAAACCCTGACATGCAAAATGGCCAGTTCCAAGTGGCCACCAAAATTAGGGTATAAATATCCCATTCCCAGAGGGTCATTTTGGAGCATGGACCCATACCTCTGTGCTTCCAATGCAGAGCCATCCATGTGAGTTATACTCTCTGTTAATGTGTGTATGTCTGAGTTGTGTATAGTGGGTTCCCTTTTCCCCTCTCCTCTTCCCCCATTTCCCCATTACTTGCCAATAAAGCTTTGTATGGCACTGACTCCCATTTTTTACATGTTATTCTCAGCATTCAAACACATCAAGGGCTTGTTTTCCCCAGTGTCTCTGACTGACCCACAGGCCTCCCTTTGGACATAAACTCAATAACCAGACAAGGACTTAACCTTTTGGTAACTACATCTACACAGTGGGAGCATGACATTGTGAGCCCAGTTGTGGAAATTAAGGATCAGCAGATGAACCCTATTTCCTCCAAGAAGGGACTCCCAAAACTAGAGGACTATCACAAAATACTCCTGTACTGGAAAAAAGAAAACATCCTTGTATAACAAATATCACTGCCAAACTTTTCCCTGTCAGCTGCTCACTCCTCAAGCGCTTATAACCTAGCTTCTGTCATTCTACTAGAAGTGTTTCCTTAAAAATTAGGAACTATGCTTACCCATAGCCTACCTCCCAAACTTGCTTACACCATGTGTCTGCCTTGTTTTCATTACAGGACATCAGGAATTGGAAGCGTTAAACATGTTTCTACTCTTGAAAATTGTTCTCCCAGAAAGTGTTAAATAATGAAAATGTCTCTATGACTGCCTCAGTCCACCAAACTGGTTTTAGGTCATATCATTTTATGGCATGTAAAAGAGGGTACTGACTAGTTGACCATAGTACATTATTTTTGGGAAATAGATCTATGAAAGTTAGAATATTCACATATGATTTCATGTTTCCCTCTCACGATCCTACCCCTTTTACAGTTTAATATTGAGTTGCCAATATTGGTGTTATTTAGACTCCTGGAGATATAATGCAAAGGGTTTGAAGTGTCTGTCCTTTGCTTTTAAGGATATAGTCGAATTTATTTTTGTCCTTTTATGTAAAGTTTTTACACATTTGAAGAAGTGACAGATTCCACAGGTCCTTTGTCACACATTTCATACTCATCTTACTTTTCAAGAGATACTGTATGAAATCATAACTTTATTCATATAAGATCATTTTGGGTACCACAATTAAATGCTACCAAAAAGGGAGATCCTTAATGAGGACACCGATTCTAGTCATTGATCACAATGGATATCAGCAAATGAGTTCCTGATCTACAATCTACAGAAATTTAAAGCCTAAGTTAAAGTTATGTATAAAAGAGGGCTTAATATTCACATGTAGATAAAATTCAGATTATGATTATTAAGAAAACTGAGTATGTTTGAACTATAAAACATTCAGATCACAGAGCTTCAGGTTTTTTGTTGGCTTCCAGAATTCAATATAGGATATAATATGTATATGACTAATTTAAGATCACTTTACTTCTCATTTCTAAAGCCATCATTACTTTTGTGAATGCGTCCCTAAAAGTGGCTATTAACAAACTATATGAAATAGTTGCAGTCTCACTGTGAGCAAGTACACATTATATAAGGGGAAAGAAAAAAACCAGCTTTGTATATAGGTAACCTCTTGTAGTGACACACTTTCATAGTTTCTTCTCCCCACCAGATTTAATCTGAAAGCTCTCATAATAAAAAGTTTTGAGGGAGACTAAAGGGCAGTAATCGTCATGAAGTTGGTATTGATACCAAATCTGTCCACTGAGGGAGAGGGAAATATGAAAAAAGGAAGTGAAGAATGGTTCTTCAGTCTCAATGAGGTCAACTGAAGACTGAAATGCAGTGCAGTATGAAACTATTATTTGGGTATGTAATAAAATTTCATTACCTCTGGCATTTAGGAAAAGAGGAATCCCATTAATTGGAAAACCACAAGAGATAACATGCATTAGTACTTTAATAGTTAAAAATTTATATCGAATCTTAATCAACAAAGTTTCTAGGGGGAAGAGCATGTGAAGAAAAATCTATACAAATAATAACATTCATCCAGATAGAGATCGTCTGTGAGGAAAATTGTAATCACATTTTCCCAGCAGCTTGGTCACCAGTTGAAACAATGGAGATTATATTATCCATACACCCAAATACCAGGGAACTGTGCTGCAGGGCAATGGGAAAGAAAAGCTCCCCATTTTGGAGAAGGGAATAACTTTAAAAATTCTTAAGTGGTTGAATTTACTTGGTGCTGTTAAGATTTAAATCTGCCTATTTTAACATGACATTGCTGTTACATGTGAAATAAACTTAAGTGATGTTTGGTTCTGGTTTTAAAAAAAAAGTTGCTAGGAACCTCCTAATCAACAAGCTCTTATCTTCCCTCAATTCTATACAGCTTTTAATTGAAATGACCTCCTGGAAATACTCTGCTCCTCTCCTTTCTGACACTGCATGCTTTTGGATCTCCTTCCAACTCTCTGGACACTTCTCTGACTCCTTTTCCTCCTTCTTGCTCCCCTATCAAGGAAAAAGATCTATCACTGGCCATCTCCTACTTTCTCCTATTCTTCCCTCTCCTTGCCCTTGGTGATCTAATCTACGGCTTCTTAAACTTTTTCCACTCACTATCCTTTTTCATCCAAGACATTTTTATGTGACCCAAGATAAATGGGTATATAAAATAGATATACAAATTGAACATTTACTAATAATAAATCATAAGAAAATTTATCTTAAAACAATTCTTTGATATACATATAATTTTAAATTTCTACATAAAGAATTAAATCATGTCTTATTGATTTTTACATAAAGAATAAAATCATGGTTGAATATTTGATACCTTTTATTGTTGCCAACATTTTCAAGACCCCCCACATTAAATTACATGGGGTTATGACCCACAATTTAAGACGCTTTGATCTAATCCATTCTTACTGCTTCAACCATCACTTCTCTTTGAGATCTAGTATCTTCCTTGATGTATAATTAGCTCTAGGACTATTCTTAACCCTATCTGCCAAAGACACTATCCCTAGAGTCTCTTTTCTTTTTCTCAGAATTATCTGGGTACTAGATCCCAAGATGCCAACCTCAGATGGCACCCTCAACCCAACCACCCCACATCCTTCTCCAAAGAGGTTCAAGAACTGAAGGCAATAGACGTCCTTCTTTCAATAATAGTAAAGCAACATAGAAATATGAGTGATTAAAGCTTATGAAGTGTTTTTCTTACAAAGATCTTGAGAGGCAGGTGGCTCAGTATTATCATCCCCCTTTTACAAATGAGAAAAGTGAGCCCCCCAGGGAATGCTTCTCCTGCAGGTCTCACGAGCATTAAGTTTCAGGGTGAGGGGTCCAAACCCAGATCTTCTGGACTCTAAGTCTAAAATCTTAACATACACCGCATTGCCTTGTGTGAAAAGAACATGTTACCTGTCGTCATAGGAGGTGACCCTCTTGCCGTCCACAAATCGGGAAGGGGTGATGGAGAGCAGGCTGAGAGAATGCAGCTTCGTCAAGTAGTGACCCTCTGGGGGAAGGGAGAGGGGTGGTGGGGTCAATGCCGGATGAAAGGGGCAAGGGGGAAATGGGGATGAGGAAAGCCGAAGGGGAGGCAAATGAACGAGGCCAGGCAGGGGAGGGAGGCCACAAGGAAGGGAAAGAGGAGACTAACAGAAGTACAAAGGCTGTACTTGCCCCTCACCTCTCACCCTACTGTTCTTCCTCAGCCTCCAATTGGGTACAAAAACGGTGATCTCTCGATGCCCTCTGTCCCAGAAATACTGTACGGCCAGAGCAATACCCCGGCAAGAGAAGAAGTGCTGGAGGCCGTGGCTAGGGAAAGAAGAAAGAAAGACTGATGAGGAAAGGAAGTAGAAAATGCCATCCTACCCTTAGCGCCCAAGGGAACTAGTCACAGGGGGCAAGACAAAGCAGACCCCTCCGCAGGCCCCTGGCAATGGCCGGTAACACGCTCTCCACCCCTAGGGTACAGCAAAATCGGGGCCATTTCAATGGGGACCATCACTCACCTGACCACCCCGATGCATCACCCTCATACTAAAGAGCCTCTTAGATAACACTAAAAAGAAACTGATCACCAAAGGTCTGGGCCTGGCTTCCCAATACCTATGTCCCTTCCTTTCATCACTTACAGAACACCAAATTAAGTCTTCAAGCAGTTGTTTTTCACAATCCTATACAGTAGGTATTATTTCCCTCATCTTACAGAGGGAACAAGAGTCAGAAAAGATCTGTGATATCTAAATAAGCATTAGCCTCAGGATTTGAATCCAGGTCCGGGCTGACTCCAACTCCAATACTTTCCACTGTGTCACATGATCATCCTATTTACTGAGCAACTACTGAAAGTAAGGCATTATGCTGGGTAATGTATACACATATATGTATGTGTACATGTTTGTGTATATGTACACATACTGACATGTGTGTGCATGTATACATGTATGTAGATATGTGTTATTTATATAAAATACTCTAGTACTGAGGCACTTACAGTCTAATCAAGGAGAACAAATAATTACATGAAGAGCTATGACACAAGACAGTCTGAGAGAGGGAATGGTCAGGGAAAACTGAAATAAAGATGAAAACTGAACTATGTCTTACAGGATCAGGGCCTAGCTGGCATTCAAGGCCCTCCACAATCTTGTTACAGCCTCCCTTTCCAGACATCTCACCCAATTCCCTTTATGCTACACTCCAGCCCAGTTTTCTGTCTCATTCTTTTCCAACTCAGTGCTTTTCTTCCTGCTGTTCTCTACACCTACAATGTCCTTCCTCCATCTTGGTCCATTGAAATCATAACTTTCATTCAAACTGCAGATCCATAAAAGTCTAAAGAAAAAGTTCTGTCTTTGGAATAAAGGAGCCAGATTCAATTTTAACTTCAGTAACTTACTACATGTGGGCAAGTCAGCTGACTTTTTTTTGGATCCAAGTATTATCATCTATAAAATGAACTGACTGGATTAGTGGATCTCTGAGGTGCTTTCCAGGCAGGGATGTAGTGCAGTGGACAGAGAACTGGGCTTAGAATCAGGAAGACCCAACTTCAAGATGACCTGGGACATTTACTAGTTGTGTGACTCTAGGAAAGTCACCTACCCTTAATTCCTTCAAATATAAGATAGGAATAGTAGCACCTGCTTTCTTGTTAGGATTAAATGAGATATTTGTAAATCACTTAGCACAATACCTGACACATGACAAGTGCTGAATAAATGTGTATTTTCTTCCTTCCTACTTATATCTTTTAGGTAGCCAAGTAACTCAGTGAATACAGTGCTGGGCTTAGACCCAGGAAGACCTGAATTCAAATCGATCCTCCAACACTTGCAAGCTGTGTGACCCTGGGCAAGTCACTTAACCTTGTTTGCTTTGATCCTCTAGGAAAGGAATTAACAAACCCCTCCAGTATTTTTACCAAGAAAACCCTTTAGACAGTATGGCCCATAGGGAAGTGAAGGACTGAACAAAAGTTGCTACCTAATCACCAGAACTAAATTGTTAAGTTTTACAAGGGTAAGAAGGATGTTTTATTTATTTTACATCTCTAAGTCTGAATATAGTTCTTTCCTCATAGTAAACATAGCTCCTTATGCTTAGCAAATAAAAATATGTTGAATGAATGAATAAAAAACACTTGAATAAGCTGAAAAGGATGTGTCAGACAGCAGGCAGTATTGCTTTCCATATTTGGCAGCTTCTTTCCCTTTTCAAAGCTGCCTTTGACATTTGTTGTAAGTAAATGCCATCTGGTAAAACACATTGAGAAGGGGTCCTAGACCTTGATCCCGAGCTCTCACAAATCCCGACCCCGAGGACCTGGGATTACTCACACCATCGCCACGTTGCTGCCATCAATGATGATGTGACGAAGCCCTGGCTTCCCAGGGATGTTTTCAAGGCTCAGGGTGAAAGGCACACTCAGAGCCTCATGAAAACGCTGGAAGCTGGTCACCAAGTTATTCACTTGTGGATGGACGAATGGCACGTGCTGGTCACTGCTCACCATCTTGGGGCATCTGCTCTTCTTCCGTTTCTCCCTGAAAACTGGAGCACTGGCAAAGCAGTGCACTGGTTGGCAGTTTGCCTGTCTCTGCCTTTCGGGTTCCCCAAAGTACTTCAGCAGCGAGACAGGGACAGGGCCCAAGGGCTGGCCACAGGACACATCTCGCAGGATGTCTGTTAGGATCTCTGCCCTGGCAAGGGACATCTCCGGGAAAGGGCTCACCAGCTCTTGTACCGGTCCTTGCTCCCCAAACGTCGTGACTAGCCTTGGCTCATGTAGCCCGGTGGGAAGCAGCCCTGCTTCCCAATCACCTACAAGAGTTCCTCTCTGCAGGCTCCCTGAGCAGACATCATAGCCCCCCGGTGCCAGGGCCACAGGTCTCTGGCACATCTGGGGGGCTGCTTTTAGCACTTGCCACCACCCTGGGTTACAGGATGGGGACACCAGGATGGGGTCTCTGAGGAGAGGTCTATTTTTCCAATCTAGTCTCACTGGGATAGGACTCTGTGCTTGCACCTTGAATTTAAGGGGAGTTGCTTGCCTAGGGTGACTAGGGTTGCGCCCCCAGTCTAGGCCCCAGGGCAAGGAGGATGAATGCCCATCCTGTACCCTCCAGAAGGTTGAATGCCCCACAGCACAATGCTGAGGGCTTAGCCACAAAGGTCTGCAGGGACTGCCTTGTCCCCAGGTTCCAGGGAAGCTCACTGTCTTCCAGGAAGCAAATGGGATTGTGGCCTGGGATTTAAAGGCAGCCTTCGCCTCAAGATGATGGAACTGCTTCTGTGCTAACCCTCCCTCCCTGACTTGGGCAGAGCGCAGTTTTGTATAATTCTCAGAAGAGAAACTCACCCTGGACTGCTCTGACCCTTCCTCTGAGCTCCTTTCATGAGGGTCCTCCTTCCTCTTGGAGGAACTCTCCCCCCAGCGAATACGGGGCTCTGAGGAAGGTTTGTGGGAACCCTGTGCCTTCGAAGCACTAGCCCCATTAGAAGGCCCAGTGAGGGTAAGCGGGCTCAACCCATCCCCCAAGACCTGCCTTATCAAGCCTAGCATCTCCTCCCTGAAAGAAGGAGAATTGACTGGCCGTTTATTCCCCCTGCAGTTAGGAATCAGATTAGGGATCTCCCTGTAGGCCCGTCTGCCCCGGTTCCGCCCGCCTAGTTCTAGGACTGCCATGCCCTCTCTGATTACGTGACCCTGTCTGTCTTCTGTCTGGCTGACCTTTCCGGGGTCTCCCCGAGACCCACAGTACTGGCCACGTTGGAGTGCCCTGAGCTCCAAAAGGGGCTTGGCCGGTATCCTCCCAGGCCGAGGCCTGGAAGGGGCATCCAGGGGAGGGGTAAGAGGGCCCATCCATTCTGCATCTCCCCCATCCTTTACAGCTTCCTGCACGAGCCTCAAGAGCTCCTCCTGGACAGCAAGAGGCAGGCAAAGCAGGGCCCCAGAGTGCTCATCCTCCCGGCCTACCAGCAGGGCCCGGAAAGCCTTATTCACTTCAGCCTCTGGGACCCCCAGGGACTTGGGGGGTGGGAGGGGGTCACGCCCCAGCCTCTTTGCCAGCCCCTCTACCCGATTCTGGGCCATGAAGAAGGCTTCAGCCAGGCCCCCCAGCAACAGGGAGCCCGGGGCTTGGGGTACCATGTGAGCTGAGGTACCCCAGCAGAGACAATCCAGGAAGAGGCTGCAAGCTCCAAGGAAGACACAATGGAGGGCTGGGGGGTAGCTGACTTCCTCCCATAGCTCTGGACTGCATAGGCCTTTCACATATTCCTGGTAAAGAAACACAGTAAAATTAAGATTTTCCTTTTCCCAAGGGAAAAACATTAACCACTCACCACTCACCAATCTAACTTTGCCCACTGTACCACAGCCAAAATATTGGTAGAAGGTCCATTTAAGTAACAGTCCATAACTCGAGGTCTGCAAGCTTATTTTCTTAACAATTAGACAACTATCTTAATAAATAAAAAAAAAACTATGTTTTTGTAATCCTGTTAAATTTAAAGCATTTAAAAACATTACTCTGAGGAGTTTCAGGGGTTCATGTATAAGCAAGCATTAGGAAGCCCCAATTTAGAGGGCCCCAAAACTTAACAAGGTTTGAGCTGGGAAGGACCTCAGAAATCATTTAGACTAACTCATACCAGTTCATGGGCAGCTTTTCCCACTCAGCTAAACAGCTTATTCCCCAGAAGCAATATCTTCCCTTGGCCCCACCTGCCATTTCTTGATATTAGAGACAATTGAAATTGAGTGTAAAATGGGAAAGGAAGAAAGATTTGAGAGGATGGAGATATGAGGAATGATGATAAAAATAAAAATAGAGTTGTAAGATAAATGGTTAGAACAATGATCTGATCATTGTGGGGGGGGGAGTTGGTTTAAATCATATTTTTTGTTTTCATATTATCATCATTTATATATCCCACTTCCTTACCCTACTATCAAGCCATTACTTTCAATAAAATTTTTGTTAACTTATATCAAAATGCTTACTGTCTTAGGGAGGGGAGAGCAAAGGAAGGGAGAAAGAAAATTTGGTACTCAAAATTTTTAACAATTTTATATAAATATTATATAGTTAAATATATATCTCATATAAATATATATTATATAAGTAAAATTTTATATACATTTTATTTTAAAATGAATATTAAAAATTGTCTTCACATGTAACTGGAAAAAAATACTATTAAAAAATGTGTCAGCCTCTAAGCTAAGCAGTAGAGAAACAAAAAGAAGCAAAATTCAGTCCCTGCCCTCTAGGAGCTTATAGTCTAAAGAGGGAAGGAATGCATCTTCTTAACTCTTCTCTAGAGCCCAAAATGAGAGTCATGGTTTCTAAACCCAGTTCTGTCATCAACTAGATTGTGACCATGGAAAGTCCTTTACCCCACATAGGTCTCAATTTCCCGATCCATAATTATATAAGATCACTTCTAAAGTCCTATTCAGTCCTGTGATACTACAGTTTTATATCAAGTTGCCATTCTCTTTTCCTGAGTGTTCTCTTTTTTCCCCTTCAATTAACAAGCATTTACTTTCTCTCCCTCTCATTCCCTCACTCCCATAACTGAACAAAGGAAAAAGAAAAACCCTCATAAAAAATATGCACTTCATAAAGCAAATTTCCTCATTGGTCAGTTACAAAAATGAATGTCTCGTCTATCTTTTTAAGTTCATCACCTCCATCAGAGAGTAGCAAACTAAACCTCCAGTCTGCTAGAACTGTGGCTTAATGCATTGATCAGATTGCTAAAATCTTTGAAAGCTGTTTTTCTTTATATCTTTTTCTTTTTATCTTCTCTTGTCATTTTACAAACTATTCTCCTGATTCTGCTTACTTTACTCTGCATCAACTAATAAAATCTTCCCAGTTTTGTCTATAATTTCCCAATTCATTATTTCTTATGGAGCAAGATTACATTTCTTTCATATCTCATGATTGTTAAACCACTTCCCAAAAGGTGTATATTCTCCTTAGTTTTCCATTTGGGGCTACTATGAAAAGAACTGTTATCAATATTTTGTACAGATGGATCCTTTCCCTCTTTCTTTGATCTTCCTGACTTCAAACCTGGTAGTCTTGCCCTTGGACCACCTAGCTGTCACTATATAGAGAGTACTAGAGGAAATTAACAGCAACAACTACCATTTCATAGCACTCTTAAGTTTGCAAAGTGCTTTACAAATATTATCTCAGTTAATTCTCACAGTAACTCTGGGAGATTATGCAATTATTAACCTCATTTTACAAATAAGGAAACTGAGGCTGAGAAAGTTCAGTGACTTGTCCAGGGTCACACAGTTAATGAATAGCTGAATTTGAACTCAGATGTTCATGACTTCATATCCAATGTTCTATCTCTACTGAGCAACCTAATTGCAAAATAAATGCATACAGTGGCCATATCTCAAAACACCTCTGAATCTTTTGTCCATCACCTTTCTGCAGGAGGTGGGTAACAGTGTCATGTTTGCTTGGAAATATACTCAGTTATTTGGTCAGGATTGTAAAGTCTTTCAAAGTTGTTTCTCTTTACAATGTTGTTTTCCTTGTATAAATTTTCTTACTTCACTTTGTATCCTTTCTATTCAGGATTCTCTGAAATCTATTTTATGAATTAGAGCACAATAATATTCCATTAATTCATATAAATATTTTTAGCTATTTCTCAGCTCTTTAAAAGGTGATCTAAGACATCTCCCTGGATTCTGTTTCTTTACTTTTCCTTTTTCCCTTTTTAATGTCCCCTTGAGAATCAGGAAGTTTGTTTTGCTTGTGACTATTCTCTTCTTAGTACTGTCTTCCTCTTAATAATCCTCTCTCCCTCAGACATTCCCACTTGTTTCCCTGTTGAGTTTGATGTATTTCTTTCTACACCAAACTCTGTATGTGGTATAGTGTGTGTGTGTGTGTGTGTGTGTGTGTTCAACCTTCCTTTGTTTCAGATAAGTAGGGTTCTTCTAATTCCCACTCACCCACCCCTTCCTCCATGTTTATATATTCTTTTCAGGCACCGCAATTATAAGAACTCACAAGTTATGCCCCCTACCACTCCTCCCCTTTCTACACTACTATATTTCTTCTTTTACCCTTCTTTCTCTTGTTCCTCCTAAAATCCAAAGAACAGAACTAATTCATCTGCAAGACCTGTTTTTCTAATTTAACTCTCACTTCCCTTTGAAGACATTAAGGTTCTGAACTGACACTTCTTTGTTCACTTCCTATTAGAATATTGGTAAGATATCATCATATAGCTCCTTCCAATCATTCACATAAATGTACCCTTCTAGATTCCTCTTAACCCTTATGCCTGTAGTTAGCTAGAGTGTTTATAGTCACTCCAATCTTAAAATATTATGAGTCAAAAAAATATTATGAGTCTATGGCTATATGATTTATTGATCAAGGAGGACACTAGAGTAACATCAAAATTTGTCCCTGGTATCAGTGGAAACTTAATAAGTACTTATTAGTTTGAACTGAGTAGAACTAGATTGGATTGGGTTACAATCAGGGAAGCATTTGAATTCTCTACTTAGACAGGCTTCAGATAGCTTTATAGTACCTAGGAGAGGATCTAATAAATCTGAGAATAAGACAGATAGGTAGATAGATAGATAGATAGATAGATAGATAGATAGATAGATAGATAGATAGATAGATGGATAGATGATAGATAGAAAGACAGACAAGGAAAAAAGGAAGGAAGGAAGGAAGGAAGGAAGGAAGGAAGGAAGGAAGGAAG
>JAJPUD010010896.1:0-25053 GCA_023553655.1 Myrmecobius fasciatus | reverse complement strand
AAGGAAGGAAGGAAGGAAGGAAGGAAGGAAGGAAGGAAGGAAGGAAGGAAGGAAGGAAGGAAGGAAGGAAGGGAAGAAGGAAGGAAGGGAGGAAGGAAGGGAGGGAGGGAGGAAGGAAGGAAGATATTTATGCATACATATGTGTGTGGTATTATTTTGTTGCTTTTATGCTTTTGTGTGAAGATAGCATTCAATAAATGTTTACTGATGCAGTGAAAAAATTACTTTGGATGGACAAATGCTTACAATGACATTATCTTCTTGTTATAAATAGCATTTCAGTGTGCCTTAAAGCAGCATGTAAATGTTGACTACTGGTATAATAATTATGAAGACTTCTGCCTTGCATCCACCCAAACCACTTTTTATGCCTTAGGCCATTTGTGCTTGTAGTATCTCTCTCTCTCACACACACACACATACACACACACACACACACACACACAACTTATAGAGTGCGGGGCCTGGAATCAGGAAGACCTGAGTTGAAATCCATCTTCAGACACCTATTAGTTTTGTGATCCTGGACAAATCACTTATATATCCTTGGGAAGACATTCTGTTTGATTCAGCTTATCCACTGGAAAATAAGGATTATTAATAATATCATCTAGCTCACAGAGTTGCTATGAGGATCAAGTGAAATAATACTTATAAAAGTCATTGGCACAGTGCTTAATACATAGTAGGAACCATATAAATGCTTATTCCTCTCTGCCTTTCCTTCTGTAATCACTAATTCTTTTTCTCAAGACTCATAATAACTGAAAATAACTGACTTTATATAGTACAGTAAGTCTCCAAGGATATTGTCCACACATCATCTTGGATGCATGTTATCATTCAGTTGTGTCTAATCCTATTTGGGGTTTTCTTGGCAAAGATACTGGAGTGATTTGTCATTTCCTTCACCAGTTCATTTTACAGATGAGGAACCGAAGCAAACAGGGTTAAATGACTTGCTCAGGATCACAGTAAGTATCTGAGGCTGGACTTGAACTCATGAAGGTGAGTCTTCCTAATGCCAGAGCTGGCACTCTATTCATTGCACTATCTAGATGCCCCCCTTGCATATATAGGAGCTTCCCAAAAGCCTGTAAGGTAAGGTGCTACAGGAAGCATCTTCAGTCTTACAGATGAGAAAACTTCAGCTCATAAAGTTAAGTTATTGCCTGAAGGCACAAAAGCACTGAGTGCTGAAGACAGAATTTGAACCCAGGTCTTTTCTGACTCCAACTCTAAAATCCATCCAACATTCAGCTTAGGTAAGGTTGCAGAAAGGGATGAAGGGGATCATGGTGACATCTTAACCTAGGAGTTAGTTTATCATTGTTGGGAACTTCTAGTGAGGAAACTCCTCCCAATGCAGATTGCTCCTTATTCTGCAATATTCTTAAGAGTTGCCTTGTTACTGAGTGGCTAAGTAGTCTAGATTCACCAACCCAGAATGGGTCAAAACTTGAATTCTAGGCTTCTTGACTTAGAAACCAGTTTTCTATCACCTTCTATCTACTTCTTATATTGATAACATGAATGATGAGATGATGGTGATGATGATGGTAACAGCAGCTCAAATTTATATTACTTTTTTTTTAACCAGCCCTGTGATTTTACTAGCATAAGGATTATCTAGTGAAGAAACTCTTTTGACCAACTGAGACTGCCAACCCTACAATGTCCAGTCTCAATGTCTGGGGAGGACACTGTAAGGCTGAATCTCTTCCCAAGGACCCATAGTCAGTATATCAGAGATTGGTTATGAAATCACATCTTCCTAATTCCAAGGCCTATATCCCAAAGAGATCTCAAAGGAGGGAAAGAGCCTCACATGTGCAAGAATGTTTGTGGCAGCCCTTTTTGTAGTGGCAAGAAACTGGAAACTGAAAGGATGCCCATCAATTGGAGAGTGGCTGAATAAATTATGGTATATGAATGTTATGGAATATTATTGCTCTGTAAGAAACGACCAGCAGGACGATTTCAGAGAGGCCTGGAGAGACTTGCATGAAATGATGCAGAGTGAAATGAGCAGAACCAGGAGATCATTATACACGGCAACAACAATATTATATGATGATCAATTCTGATGGACATAGTTCTCTTCAACAGTGAGATGTTTCAAACCAGTTCCAATTGTTCAGTGAAGAAAGCCATATACACCCAGAGAGAGGGATGTGAAATGTGGACCATAACAACATTTTCATGCTCTCTATTGATGTTTGCTTGCATTATGTTTTCCTTCTCAGGTTTTTTTTTTCTTGTAGATCTGATTTTTCCTTGTACAGCAAGATAACTGTATAAATATGTATACACATATTCAATTTGTTAAGTATTTTAACAT
The DNA here is from genome assembly GCA_023553655.1 of Myrmecobius fasciatus. Lineage (NCBI taxonomy): Eukaryota > Metazoa > Chordata > Mammalia > Dasyuromorphia > Myrmecobiidae > Myrmecobius > Myrmecobius fasciatus. Next base: position 22,712 of record JAJPUD010010896.1, on the reverse strand, counting down.
AATTAACATATACTAGACTTCCTGCCATCTAGCGGAAGGGGTAGGGGGAAGGAGGGAAAATTTGTAACAGAAAGCTTTGCAAGGGTCAATGTTGAAAAATTATCCATGCATATGTTTTGCAAATAAAAAGCTTTAATAAAAAAAATAAAATCCTAGTATTTAAAAAAAAAGCATAAGTGACTTAGAAAGGGTAACACAGCTAGCAAATACCTGAGACCAGTTTTGATTTCAAGGCCTTCTCCACTCCAGGTGACTCCAGGGTTCTATCCTCCAGGCACCACCTATCAATTTGCAATATACTATCATGGAAACACTCTAGTCTCTGGAATCAGAAAAGCAGGATTCATATCCCACTTCTGGAAATTATTGATTGACTCAGATTGAATGCAAACAGCAATCATTTCTGCTTTGGCCAGAAACCCTGAGAGTATTCCCCTCCCAGGCTGATTGACTGAATTATTTTTTACTAGGTGAAAGAGCAGATTCTTTGCCTCAAATGCTCCCTAACTTTCCTCACTGAATAGGTGTAGCCTCAGTCAAACTGAGACTTCTTGAAAACCTTAGCTTAAAAAGGCCAAAGTCTCCCACTGCATCTGGGGCCATCTCCAGTCCTCCTGACTTAACTTGGCCACTGGACCCAGATGGCTCTGGAGGGGAAAGTGAGGAAGGTGACCTTGCCCAGCCTCCTTCACTTAAATCCAATTCATCTGCATGTCATGGCATCACCTCCCTGATGTCAGGGTCCTCTTCAAGTCTCAAGGACAAAACAACAACCACCACAACCTTTGGCAATGTGACCTTGGGCTTCTATTCAGCTATAAAATAAAGGCTTTGGGACTGATGATGGACCAGATATCCAGTGCTAACAGAGAGACAAAGGATTCAGAGTGTAGAATGAGATTATATAGGATGTCCCAAAAGTCTGAGAGCAGCAGCTTTGGACTATTTAAAGCAGCTCAAAGCTGCCCTAAGACTTCTGGGACATGATCTATTGTATGGACAAAAACTATGTAGATATTTGTTCAGTTTGTGCCTATTTGTTACAAGGATTTTCTTAATGGTTCTGTTTTGTTTTGAATTAAATGGTGGGAAGGATGGAAAGCAGAGGACATTGTTTTAATTACAAAATAAAACTTAATTTTTTCAAGAATTAAACTAGGTGGTCTCTGATGTCCCTTCCAAGCTTTACATCTAAGAAACTACTATATGTCTTTTACATTACTCAATTCACATATGTATATCATAACATGACATAGCCTCCTTATGTCCAAAAATGCACATTTTTGTTAACAGAAAGTCAGAGAAATTAAGTGATTCAAGAAAGTCCAACGGCACCTAGCTTCTCTCACAAAATACAAGTCATTTAAAAGAGATCTAACATTTTTAGCCCTTTAACCCCCACTTGCTTCTTCTGTATTAGTTCTTCCTTTCATGCCCCGTTTTTATAATTATTTCTTATAATTGCTTTCCTACCCAATTTGCTCTTTAGAACACCCCCATCATATATAGCAGCTCCAACCTATATAGAAATATATAAAGCAAACAGTTTGACCTTAATGAGTTCCTTATGATTAGTTTTTAATGTTTTCCTTATATTTTTCTGCTTCTTTTATAAATAATTTTCTATTGAGTTCTAGTCTTTGTAGCATAAATATCTGAAAGTCTTTCAGTTCATCAGATTCCACTTTTTTTTCAGTCAGGATTATAAGAAAAAAAATAGTGAGTGATAATAAACTGGAGGGAAATTCACAAATAGTAAGTATAACTTTACACATGAATATGATGTTTATAGCAGCTCTCTTTGTGGTGGCAAAGAATTGAAAATTGCAGGGATCTCCATCAATTAGGGAATGGCTAAACAGTTGTGGTATATGATTGTGATGAAATACTACTATTCCATAAGAAATCATGAGCTTTATGATCTAAGAAAACCATGGAGCAGCTAGATGGTGCAGTACAATGCAATTTTTGCCTTAGACACATAACACTTCCTAGGTGGTGTGGGGAGGGGGGGAGGGAATGGAAGGGAAGGAAGAAGGAAGGAGGAAAACATGGAAAGACAAAAAAATGAAGAACTAAATGAGTAGAACCAAGAGAACATTATATATGGTAACACAATATTATTATAAGAATGGCTGAGCAAATAAGTCATTTGACTAATAAATACACAAATTAAAAATAAAGTACATATGAAGAAAGATACTATCTGCATCCATAGAAAGAATTGATATATAGAAGTATATATAGAATGATTTTACACATATATAACATACTATATTTATATCTATTGTCATGGTAGATATCTCTAGGACAGGACAGGGGGAAGGAAGAAAAAAAAGAAAAAAAATTACATAATTACACATTTAAAAGGAAAAGAAAGTTCTCTATAATAGCTTTGCAGTTTCTTATGCAATAATTTTTAAAATTATATTATATTATGAAGATGCTTGCTTTATTCCATAAATTAAAATTAATTTTTTAAAAGAAGTGATCTAGCCTCAAACAGCAATGTTAAACTCAAATAGAAATTATACATAAGGATCCTTGGTCTCATATTCACTTTATTTATTTTGTTAAATATTTCTCAATTAGATTTTAATCTGCTTTGAGTTATGTTTGACACCTCTGATTCAAGGTACAAAAAGAATGGGACTGCTAAACTACTATTAGTAATCTTTCAAAACAATGGAAAATGGGAAAGGTTCTCAGGAATGAAAACTGATTTTCAAAACAAGAAAAAAAAAGTGAATTCTTCAAATTATCAGTCAGAGAGATAGCCTTGGATTCCTGCCAAATTTCTAGACTATATTATTAGAAGAATGGCTTGTGAGTATTTAGAAAGGGAAGCTATAATCCCTATGAATTAGCATGGGTTTCTTAATAACAGGCTTAATAAATGATGTATACTTTTTTTTCTGTTAAGAGTTGCTTGATCAGGGGAATGGTAAACCCTTAATATACCTGGATTCTAGTGAAACATGTGATAAGACCTTTCATCAAAACCTAAGGATAAGAAGGAAATACGTGAACCAACTAATAGGACAGTTAGGTAGATTTGAGAATTGTTTGAATGACTGAACCCAAAGATGACAATTACAAGTTGATGTCAACCTGAAGGAATATCTCCAGTGGAGTTCCAGAAGTCTCTGTTTTTTTACTTTATTCTATTAAACAGTCTTATCAGTTATTTGAATAAAGACATGGATGATATTCCTACTAAATGTGCCAATGCTTCAAAATTAGATGGGTTAGCTAACATACTGGATGACAGAATCAGGATCCAAAAAGACACCATAAAATTAGAATCACTGACTAGATCAAATAAGATGTCTTAAACATGGCGGCAAAAAAACAATTACCAAAGTACAAAGTGAGAGAAATATGGTCAAATAGATATGAAAAGACTCAGGAGTTTTAGTAGATTACAAGATCAATATAGTGCCAAAGTTTGACAGCTTAACAACTGAATATGACTTTAGGCTGCTTAGAAAGATATGATGTTTAGAGGAAGGTAAGTTATGGACCTATTGTGTCTAACCCTTGTTAGACTTCACCTGGAGTATCATTATATATTTCTAGGTACCACATTTTTTTGTATATGTAAACTGATTGAATGTGACTAAAAAAAATTAATGTCCATCTAGAAGGGAGGAAGGCCTCATGGAGAGGGCTCTAGAAATCTGTTATTAGGCCTGAACTAGTCAACATTTTTATCAGTGACTTTGATGAAGAAATAAATGGCACATTTATCATATTTGCATATAAAAGATAGCTAATAAATTGTACTGGATTTGGGATCCAACACTTTGATGGGCTAGAACAATGGGCCAAATATAGTAAGAGAACTTAAAAGGCAAATGTAAAGTTTTATTCATGGATTTTAAACAGTCAACTTCAAAAAAGTGTAAAGATTAGGAGACTAAAGAAGAATTTAGGTAATTGGGTCAGCCAGTTATCTTCCTGACACCAAAACTAGTTCTTTATTCACTATCCTATGTTATACATCTCAGGCATTAATAAATGCCTGTTAGAGGGGCAGATAGGTGGCACAGTGGATAGAGCATCAGCCCTGGAATCAGGAGGACCTGAATTCAAAGCCAGCATCAGACACTTACTAGCTATGTGACATGGGCAAGTTACCTAACCCTGACTGCCTTGTTCACTCCCCTCTCCCTCCAAAAAAAGAAAAACAAACAAATAAAAAAGAATCCAGGTAATCAAGAGATAGTGTTTATAGCATATTATAAACTGAATATGAGTTAATCATGTGATTCATCAATCAAAAAACTAATGCAGTCTTAGGCTGTATTAACAGAGGTATATCAAAGCCAGTGTATATTAGTAATACAATTTGAACTCATATCTTTCTGACTGTATGACTACCTCTCTACTATATCCACAATGTTTCTCAAGCACATATGCACTACAGAAATTGACACACAATACACTGAGTGAGGGAAAAGCCAGTTACCATTAATGGTAGCAGGTTTCTTCAACCTTGAAGAAATTTCTCCCCAGTTGGCAAAGCTGAAGAGTTAATCTGGTTCCACTGAAAGGCATGATACCCTCCACCATGATTCTATCTTTATATCAATTTTCATCCTAAAGTTCTGTAAGTAATATTCATAGTCAAGCCCTTCGGACAGGATATAATGTAATATTGAGAATTTGTTCTTAGTTTCATCTATAGTTATATCAAAAAATATTCCCCTTCTGCTTGTTCTAGTCAAAATGGACTAGTCGCCACCCACCAAGCAAGGCTCCAGACTTTCCCACTTCTTTGACTTTACTCATCCTATTTCCTATACTTGCTATGGTACCCTTCCTCTCCTCAGTGTACTAACTTTCTAAGCCTCTCTTTAATGTCCAAATCAAAAGCAATCCCTCTCTCTCTCTCTCTCTCCATGAAACAATCCAATTGATAATGATTTGATTTCCTCTATACCCTCCAACTATATATAAAACTTTGGTTATACTTCTCTGATAAACTTACTTCATATTACAGATATTAGTGTTATCATATCCCCCTACTAGAAAATCATTAGGTAAAGACAATATTTGATGTAAGCTTTATTTCTCCCCTAGAACAATGACATATACATATCATTTGCTTAATTTATGTTTGGTGAATTAAATTATTAAATTCAGTGATGAGATCATAAATCATGTCACCATATACCTTAACCTGATGCTCATATAAATCTAATTCCAGCTTCCCTCTGCTATCTTTGTACTAGTCAAGAGGCAATATTCTCCTCCTAACCAAAAAGGTAGGGAAATGTACTTTCGGTGCCTTTCCACCTCTCTGTTCATTCCTCCATCAACCAGCTATTACAATGATTCCCCTTGGCTAGAAAAGCAACTATAGAGTTGAGCTGTATCTCTTCATAATCTTTCTCCTCCTGCCTCAAATACTTTCATCCAATTCAATTCAAGTAGTTATTAAGTATGCAAAACGTTCAAGACCCCATGTAAGATGCTGGAACAAAAAAAAATTTTAAACCAATATTCATGAAAAAGCACTTATTTACAGTTCCAAAGAATTAAAAACAAAGTAGATGCCCACCAAGGGGCATGTCTAAATAAAAAACAGTATGTGGTTGTAATGGAATATTATAAAAAAAAAGAAAAAGGAATGTGATAAATACAGAAAAGACTTACATGAACTGTTGCAAAATAAAATAAGCAAAACCAAGTGGAGAAAGACTACTGCAATAATGTAAATGGACAATTTAACCAAGTCCCAAAGACAAGATGACAAAGTATGTATGCCTCTCTCCCTTCTCAACAAAGAAAAAAGTTTATAAATGCAGAATGTTGCGTAAGTTTCAAGATTCAACTGATGTGTTGATTAGTTCTGCTGAACTACCTTTTTACAATTGAGTATATTAATTTTTAACATTTTTTGAAAAAAAAAACCCAAACCTTATCCTCAAAAGATATTTGAAGTATAAGAATACATAAATCATATTGCTACAGCTTTCTAAATTTACAAAATACCTTCTTCACAACATCCCCTTCAGAAAGCTAGCTTCTTCTAAGCCATCCACTAAAATAAGGGGAAAAAATAAAGACAAAACAAAATAAAAAGATCCAGGGTCTTGGAAGAGAAAAAGGATAGGGGAAATAATCTGTTTTCAAGTTTTTCCTTGAAGGGAAGAAAAGTACTGAGTTCTTTTTGTTCACTAATTCACTACAGAGAGGGCAGGCTGTCCTAAGATTTTTTTCTTGCTGCCCAGGAATAATATTCTCAGTAATGTATTAATTCTTTTAAGAATCTAAAAAAGAATCTTTTAAGAATAAAAAAAAACAATTTGGAGATTCCCCTAAAGATCTAGAAAAATTTTCTTGTAAAAATCAGAAAACCTAACAAGAATATATGCAGATGAATGCATGACCCTGTAACTCATCTGACTTTTCACGGTTCTCTGAACTTGAAAGCCATTAGGATCCACCTTCTCAGACTCAAATATACCCCAAAGCTTCTTACTCCTTGTCTTCTTCTCCCCCATTAACTCCAATCTCACTGACCTCTCTGACTGATTCAACCCTCCCCTTCCCTCCTGTGTGTGTGTATATATGTGTGATGAATAGATAATGTTCAATTGTCACTCTCTATTAACAGATTTTTAAAGTAATTTGAAATTTTTAAAAATTTATTTTTAAATAGGATTAATAGCAATACCATCATTATTATATAATAGCAATACCAAATTGAGAAATTTATTCACTTTATAGACTCTCAAACACTCAAAGGAGTGTTATGTTAGCTCTCAAGTCCAACCCTTTCATTTTAAAAATAAAAAAACTGGAGACCCTAAGAGGCATTTGATTTGCCTAAGATCACAAGCAGTTGGATGATAACCGAAGTTAGAAATAATGAAGACCTGAGTTCAAATTCTGCCTCAGATATTTACTTTTTGTATGGCCCTGGGCAATTTATTTAACCTCTTCCAGTGTCAATTTTCTTATCTACAAAATGGAAATAAAAATAGCATTTATGTCCCATGTTACATCCTCATCCCCCACAATTCTCCCCGTCTACTCTTTTCAATAAAAGAATAGAAGATATTGTCAAAAATCCCTCAGTTGTCCCTTATTTCTACTTTAAACCTCTTATAATCCCATACTTCTCAATGGGTCATGGATATTCACAAACATGGAAATCTGTGTACCTATGTGTATTTCATTTTTTTGTGTCCCTAGAATTTATGGGAGTATCTGTCACATAATAGGTGTTTCATAAACACTAGTTGACTGATTACATATGAGAGAAAGAGTTGAAAGAAAAAAAGGGCCCTGAAGTTAATTCTTCAAGAAATAGTTATGATCAACTTCTCAAGCATTTCAACATTATTAACATGTAGTGGACTTCCTGCCATCTAGGGGAGGGGAGGGGACTGGGGGTAAAATTTGTAATGGAAAGCTTTGTAAAGATCAATGTTGGGGAACTACCCATACATATGTTATACAAATAAAAAGCTTTAATAAAAAAAAATGAGGATAACAGCAAAAAAAAAAAAAAGAAATAGTTATGATCTCCAAGGAACTAAGAATGGGAAAGAGAGGTAGATATAGAGTGTTTTATTAGACATGGCCTCCAAGAGAGAGGCAGTATCCTATAGAAACAAAAGCAATAGAACTTTGGTTAGAAGGAAAGACCTCAGGGTAAGGGCAGGAGTTCCTCAATAGTACCTAGGAGTACCTTATAAATCTTTTTTTTTTTAGTGGTTACTCACTGATCCAATCCTTCCACTGGAGTCTCAGTTCTGAAAACTATTAGATTACAACAGTTTGTAGTATATGAAGGTGAAGAAACATTGCACCCTGAGAATCTATAAAGAATTCAGAAAGACTTAAGAAGACTCCTATGAACCAATATAGAACAATCTAAATAGAACCAACAGAACAATTTGCACAATGATCACTGGTAAAGAAAGCACCACTGAAAAAACTACAGAACTGATCAATACTGTAAGTAATTATTACCTCTGAGGATTGGGAGAAGGCCTCCCACTTCTCAGCAGAATGAGGCTGGACTATAGGGGTAGAATAAAGCATAGAATAAAGCATTTTCAGACTTGGTCAATGTTTTGCTTAACTGTACTTATTTATTACAAAATATGATCCTACTGGGGTGCAGAGAGGGTCCCTGAAGGAGAAGAAAAGTGACAATGCAATAAAAAAGGGCATCAATAAAATATTGTTTCTTAAAAACTATTAAATGAGCCATTTCCCCTTGCATTGTGTGTAGCCACCCCTGAATGCTAGAATACTTAGAAAACAGAGGTGATTAAACAAACTTAGTTGAAGATCCAAATGCATCTGTTATGTAGCTAGGCCTCTTCCATGGCCAAGGGCCCATTTGGACAGTGTGGTAAAGGCACAGCTGGGAAAGGGGGGGGGGGAAGTGTGGGAGAGGAGGGAAGAAAGCAACAGAGAAAGAGTAAGTGGCAAATCTAAACCAAGATGATAAGACAGTAGGAAGACAGCAATTTTAGAGAAAGAGAGTAAAGATGGAAGTGAAGGATGGAGTATAGTTATAGGGTGGGGACAAGAGGAATGGGCAGAGCCTACAAGCTGAGTCCAAGGGGAGGCTTGTGGGAAAAGTCAGCCAGAACCAAAAAAGAGACTCACTGTGACCTGGTCTGTCAAACTTCCAGCCACAGACAGCAGGCTCTTTCATCCTGGCAGCTTACAGTTTCCTCCCCAATCCCCACCCACCCAAAACTCCACAGAAGCCTTCTAGAGCTCCTTTCCTCCTTACCTCAACATATTCTTATTCGTTTAATCCCCAAGGGACCGGAGTAGCAATTCGGCATGGTAAGGTTTAAAAACAGTTTGGAAATGAAGAGACCTGGGCTCTAGCTCTAACTGTGCTACTTATTTTATTTCTTTGGCTAAATACACATCCTCAGGACTTCAGTTTCCTTCTTATCCCTCAACCTAAGATGCTGTTGGCTTAGTCATGTTGTCATGTTACACAAAACCGAGGGATTGAGTTAAATAATTTCTAAGATCCTTTTCAGTTCAAATTCTGATTCTAAGTTTTAAAACTTTAAAAATGGGATTCGGTTAAACCCTGGGTGCATGGAAACAAGATTTCTAGCTGGGCTTTGATAGCAGAGAACACGGGACACAAATTACAGAAAAGTATGGCTCTTAAATCATAGGAGGGTGCCATAAAAACAAGGTTTAAGGTGCCTCGGGAGACACCCCCAAATTCTGGCTCAGAGAGTAGGTCTACCCCCAAGTCATACACACACAATGTTATGGCCCAGTCGAGTTCTCACATTACAGGAGGGGAGGGGATGGACGTGTGAGGGCACACGCAAGAGAGAAGGGTGGGGCAGGAAAAAGGGAGGCTGAGGGGTCGCTCGGTCTTAGAGAAAACGAAGAAAGATACACTAGATGGAGGGCCTCTGCCAGATTTCGATGAGGCGCCAGCCAAACCAGATTGGAGAATGAACTGGACAACTCCTTGGAGTCTCCCGCTAACTCAGGAGTTTGAGATTATCCCTCCAGCACAAAGAGGGAATCGGTTTTAGGCAGGGGTTATTAAGCGAGAGGGGGGAATAAAAAGGCTGAGAGAAGGAGCGCAGAGTTTACCTTGGCTCTACCCACGTTCTCCTGGGGGCCCTCCAGCTGCAGCCAAATACTGGGGGTCCCGGGTTCCGGCTCCCCGAGGACACTGAGTTGCACCCTAAAGATGCGCTCCACATGGGGCCGAAGCTCCAGCACCGAGTCCTCCGCCTCCGCCGGCACAGTGAAGCGTCCTGGGGGCTCCCGGCCCCGCATGGCTGCGCGGCCGATCCTAGGAGCGAGAGAGAGACAACCTGTCCTGGGAGTCGGAAGCGGGCAGAGGAAGGTGATAGGTTTACCTCTTTGGTCGCGCGCAACTCCCCCAAATCCCTAACCTCAACTCCAATCGCGCCGCCTCCCCAGCGCCCCTGCTCCTGTCCCTGTAGCTGCCGTCCCTTGCCCCGTTTAGTACTCTTCTTAGGCCCCTGCAGCCCCCGCTTCTTCCAGGACCCACTAATTGTGAATAAGGATCTCTGCTGCCCAGAGCTCCGGTATCAGTCCCTCTTTCTACTCCTGCTCTGTTCAGTGCTCTCCTGAGGCCTCAGCAGCCCTTCTTCCTTCAGGACCCACCAACCGTGGGTTCAGATTCCACCCTCTAGGACTCTGATTCCTTGTCCCTGTCTCTGCCTTTGCCCCCCTCAGAGCTCTCCCAGGACCCCAGCACCCACTCTTCGACCCACCAGCCTCAACGCCGGATCCCGCCCTCCCAGGGCCCCAGACCCCAACTAGCTAAGCTTTCCGGCTCAAGCTGCACTTTCTTTCTGTCCTGGGGCTGGGGCTGGGGGTGGGACCAGCTCCAAACTTTCAGCCCCGCCCCTATGCCCTCCCCTCCACCGCCCACCCTCTACTACTCCAGGTCCCCAGCCTTCGCAGCTCAGGATCCTGGAGAACAGAAAAATAAACTTTTCTCCTCTTTCCAGGGTTGCAGAAGTCTATGAGGCAAGTGGAGGAAGGGAAAGGGAGGAGGTGGAAGAGAAAGACTTTAAAAGAGGGAAGGAAGGTCCCGGGCTACTACCAAAGGAATTTTTAAACTTTGGGCCAGGGTCCAGAATTTAGGGGTCAAAGTTAATTTCCTTCCTAGGACTTTCGAAAAGGACTACAGGGCGGTGGTGGGGTTCAAGGTCTAAAGGTAGGAATGTTTTCGGGCCCATTAATTTGAAATTTGGGAGACTTCGCCACTTCATTTCCAGCCAGTTCTGCTCCCTTTAGCGTAAGCAACAAACTCCAGAAATTCCTTTTCTGAGAAAAAGGGGTTAATACTGATTTTAGGAGTAGGATGGCTTAGACTTTTAGGGAACCTCTGATCGGAAGAACAAGCAGGAAGTTAAAGGACAACAGGACCTATACCATGCCACAAAATTCTTAAAAAACACCAAAAAGACTGGGACTGTTCAACAGCAGGCTATCATTCTCTATGGCCACAGAGATGGAGAGTCTGAAAGAGGAAAGAAGATTTTTAAGACAACCTTTGTTTTTAACTCTGCTTTTAGCCAGTAAGTATGAGTTACTATTTGAAAAGAAAAAATTGGATGAGGAGAGATTGATCACAAAATTCATTATAGTCATCTTTTTAAGTCTGACTAGACCAATGAGCTAGGGAAATAGGATTGGCAGTGGATCTGGAACTATTTCTCTAATTTATTTTGTGTTGTCTGATGAAAAAGCACCTTTTTATATAGTCATTCTCAAATAGTCTTTACGAACACTTTAATTTAAGCTACCTTGTTCTCTTACCCTCCCCATCTTGAATGAATCTGTTATTTTCCCATGAAGAGTAGAATGAAGGTCTTATACTTGACTGAAAAGGTGGCCCAAGTACGGTAGCTCCCATAGGAGGGAAAGGACCTTGCGGGTTTTGTATTCCCAATTGTGTTTCTGGCCATAAGCCCATTCCACTCCTCTTCTGGAAGAGAGAGTACTAAGTACAGAAGTGGGAAAATCTTTATACTTGCTAGCGTGGCGCAGTTCCTCCCTTCAAAGAACAGATTGGTCCTAGTTCATCTGGGTTACAATCTGATACGCCCACTACATGTTTCTCCTTAATATGTATAAAACATGTTTCCCCCCATCATACATCCCATGTTCAACAATGGCTGAAAACTCCTCCTTTGAGGGTGTTGTTTAATATTCAATTAGGCTATTAAGCAGGTTCAGTAGTGATTTGGTCAAGTCAGGTCATTGACCCCTGCTAGTTTGGGCTGGATGAGCTATTATCTTAATTTTGTGGTTTTCTCAAAACCACAAGATTCTTTCTGATTGGCTGAATCCGCCTGTGCCTTCTTAGCGCTCCCCCCCCCCCCAATTTCTTGTTTGCTCCAGCCTTCTATTGATTACTTAATTGTTCTGTGAATCCTAACCTTCTTTAACCTCTCACATTCTGAAAATTTCTTGGTCAGTGGTACCCACTATCCCACACTACTCAAAATTTACAACACTGAGGAAACCCAACTTTTCAGCATTTCTCACACAATCTTGCACAGTATTTTGTAGATAATAGGTGCTTAATAAGCATTATCAATGTCAGTATTCGAAAAGCATTGGACTTAGAGTAAGTTCCAGATTCATACTCGAGCTTTCTCATTTGCAATATTTGCAGTTTTGGTCACTAAGACTTTCTGAACTTTCATCTTTGAAAACAAACTTTGCAAGTTGATGATCTCCAAGAGCTCTTCTTTCTCTAAATCTAAAAGCCCATTATTCCAGCTCCTTTTGACCTAACTAGAAGACCCTGTTCTTGGTCCCAGACTGTCATGTTTCACCATTGTAGAAGAATTAATGGATTGTTCTTTTTTCCTCCTGTTAACCCTGATTTCTTTATTCTTGTAGTTGGTTGGGGGGGAGAATCAAAGCAGAGGCATGCCAACAGAGACAAATGATGATAGTACAATTGGATGAGATTGGACCATTCTGGGAACAAGTAATAGATTAACAGAATATGGTTACACAGGTTGAACAAATGCTTGCCTTTGTTCTGCCCAGGTAGAACAAGGTTTCCCATTGAAAAGGGAATTTCTTTCTTTATTTATTTTTTATTAAAACTTTTTATTTTTAAAACATATGCATGGATAATTTTTTCAACATTAACCCTTGCAAAATCTTGTGTTCCAATTTCCCCCCTTCCCACTACTCCCTCTTCTAGATGGCCGATAATCCAATAAATGTTAAACATGGCAAAAAAAATGTGTTAAACCCAATATATCCATACACATTTATACAATTATCTTGCTGCACAAGAAAATCAAATCAAAAAGGAAAAATGAGAAAGAAAATAAAATGCAAGCAAATAACAAAAAGAGTGAAAATGCTATGTTGTGATCCATACTCAGTCCCCACAGTCCTCTCTCTCTGGGTATAGATGATTCTCTTCATCACAAGATCATTGGAACTGGTCTAAACCATCTCATTGTTGAAAAGAGCTGCATCCATCAGAATTGATCATTGTATAATCTTGTTGCCGTCTAGATTGTAGAACCTCAGAGTTGGAAGGAACTTTAAAGCCTGTAACCATCAGCCTGTTCTGGACAAGATTGGCATGTATGACCTTTCTGAGAAGTGACCATCCAGCCTTTGCTTAAAGACCTCTACTGAGGGGGGCACTTAGTAGCTCCCAAGGCATCTCAGTCCTTTTTTCTTTAGCTCTTATACAAAATCTTTCCTTACACTGAGTCGAAATGTATTTCTCTATAACTTCTACCTATTATTGCCTATTCTGCCCTCTGGAACCAAGTTAAATCTCTCTTCTACATGATAGCTCTCCAATATTTGAACAGTTATTTTTTCCTTCCTAAATCTTCTCTTCTCTGGGCTAAAATCCCTAATTCTTTAACCCAATTCTCATTTCATATTGCTTCTGGATCACCTCTGAGATGCTCTTTGACTCTCCTTCCCAATATGACATGCTGAGGACTGAACATAATATGTCCAATGTGGTCTAATCAGGACCATGTACAGCATAACTATCACTTTCTGTATTCTGACATCTTTGTTTCTCTAATAATGCAGGTCTCTCATTAGTAAGTTTGCAATCTACTAAAATTCTTTTATCTCATGAAACTGTGCATACCTTTTGACTCAGCTATATTTCAATAGACTTACACCCCCAAAAGCCACTAAATAAAGAGTAAATAATCATAATAATAGTGAGCATTTAGATAGTACTTTAATGTTTACAGTTTATATTATCTCTTTTTAGACTTTACAACTACTCTGAGGTATGTGCTATTATTAGCTTCATTTTAGAGATGAGAAAACTGAGGCTGAAAGAGGCTAAGTTCCTTGTCCATGGTCATACACTTCACTGCAAAATATATATATCAGCACATTTTGCAGTAACAAAGAACTGAAAACTAAGGGGAACTAGTTTTGGAGAATAACTAGACAAATTATATAGATGTAATAGAACTCAAGATGCAAAATAAAACATATATTTTCAAATACAGCCAATGTGGGAATTTTTTTGACTATGCACATGAGTTAGAAAGATTTTTCTCATCTTTTTCTTTTCCATTGGGTAGATAGAGGGTAGAAAGGAGAAAGAAAGAGAGAGGAGGGAGGGAGGAAGGAAGAAGGGAAGGAAGATCCTTAAGGAATTTTTTTAACGCAGAGAAGTGACAAAAAGGCCAAGAAGTAACACAGACAAGCAAGTCAGCATGAGAACTGAAGTTATATATCAATCCAGCCTCAAAAACATAATAGCTATGTAACCTTGGGCAAGTCACAATCTCAGTCTCCTCTGTAAAATAGGGACAAAGACAGCATTTACCTCACAGAGTTGTGGTAAGGATCAAATGAAATAATGTTTGTAGAAGTACTTAGTACAGCAGCAACAGCAAGATTATACAATGATCAATTCTGACTGACTTCAGGTCAGTTCCAATGCTTTTGTGATGAATAGAGCCATCTGCAACCCAGAGAGAGTGTGGGGGCTCAGTGTGGAACGCAACATAGTATTTTCACTTTTTTGTTGTTGTTTGCTTGCATTTTGTTTTCTTTCTCATTTTTTCTTCTTTTATCTGATTTTTCTTGCGCACCATGATAATTGTGGAAATATGTATAGAGGAATTGACATTTAACATATTGGATTATTTGCCACCTGAGGAAGGCGGAGTTGGCGAGATAGAAAGAGGAAAAATTTGGAATACAAGATTTTACAGGGCTGAATGTTGAAAAATTTTTAAATTTTTTTTGTTTTGTTTTGAAAATAAAAAGCTTTAATAAAAAAAAAGGTATTTAGTACAGTGCCTAGCACATAGTAGTCTACCTATTATTATAACTTTAAGAGAAAAACAAGTTCTTCATAGTTCTTCAATTTTATGTAGTCTTTTCCTGTTCAATTATGTTTATAGAAATGTCTGTTTTTGAGTTCAGAATAAAAATAAACAAATATCCCTTATTTTTTATATATACTGGTGTGGGGAACTAAAACTGACCAGAAAAGCAGACCAGCCATCTGACACTGTGGTCAGGTACAAACTGACTCAGTTGCAACATGAAAGTCCCCTGATCTGTGACTGGAACATGCTGTGGTTCTTCTCTGAATTTCCCCACCCCTGAACTAATTGCATACTTCCTCATACTGTGTGTATAACTACCCTGAGCTTGCCTGCAATAAACGAGACTTGATCAGAAAGCCTGTCTTGTCTCCATTCCTTGTGTCCCCTGCTCCTCCTCTTCTCTTCCAGGCTTCTGGCCCATGTTGATGTCCCGGTGGACGGGACATACTGGAGTCTATTCATAATCCATCTCATTGTATACTTTTTAAATTATTTTTTGAACTCAAAGATGGAACTTTACATTTGTTTCTATTAAATTTCATCCTAGTTAGACTGATCCATATTTGGTCTAAAAATATGGACCTTTGGATCCTTAATGTATTACCTATTCTTCCCTGCTTTGTATCATCTAAAAATCTAATAAGTATGCCATATATTCCTTCACCCAAGTTAAAGATAAAAAATTTTAAAATAACAGTCTTCCTGAAAACAGATCAGAGTCATTCATTCCATCTAGACATCTCTTTCCAAGTTAACATGAAGTTATTAATGAATATTCTTTGTAGTCTAGTCATTCTCGAAGTCCCCAAATTCACCAAACTGAACTGTGATCTAGTAGTCCATCTCCTTCCCATTTGCATGAAAATAATTTTGATACCCCTATTTAACTTAATCAGTTAACCCAATTCATTGTGATTTAAAGGGTATCAGTGATTATATTAGTGAATAATGGAGAATAGCCTTTGATTTAGTGCTACAAGAATAAAAGTTACAATTAATAAGCAATAAACATAAAATTAATAATCAATAAAAGTTACATTTAATTAATCCACAATGTATTGATAATTATATTACTTATGTTTGATCTATAGGATAGAATTATACTGTATTAGGCCTATTATAAGGATTCATATTAACTTGTTTTGAGAATTTACGATTTTAGCACAACTTTCCTCCACACACAATCCCACTGCTTCCTTACTCTACTGTATACAAGTTCACCTCCTAGAACATTTCTAACAAGTGGAAGATCCAAGACCTTAATGAAAAAGTCTTATGCCTGTGAACAGCCCCAAAAAGCCTGCTGAAATGGTTGCCAACTTGTGGAAAGTTACTGACAAAGAAATAGTGGTTGATGGTCATTACCCTTAACCAATCATAGGAGTTCCTCCACTTCTGAAGATTAATCAGTCATCTACAAGGAAAGTATGAGACTTTGTCAAATGCTTTGCTGAAATCTAGGTAAAGTATTTACAACACTTCTGTGATCTGCTATCCTAAATACCCTGCCCTCTCCCCCAAAAAAGATTAAAGTTAAAAAATAAGTTTAGGATAAGAGATAAAACCTGTCCTAGATGAAGGCAAACTGACCTTTAGTAATAGCATCCTGTTCGTAAAAGTAGATTTATGCCAGAAATCAAATTCTAAGTTGGCTCATGATCCTCTCTAGAATAGGAGTGAGGGGAGTTTGTGGTCCCCCATAATAGTGTCATATTGGACATATTTGAACGCTTCCATACATATTTGTGAGGACCCAGCCAAATGGTTTCTCTCTATCAAGTTTTGTGGTACATTCTGCAATCCTAGTTTACTCTCACGAAATCAGGTACTGGCTTCTAATAATACAGTAGGGAAGGAAGGAAGGAAATATTCATCAAATGCCTATAGGTATCAAGAACAAACATTATTTCATTTGATCCTCACAACAACAGTAGTCAGGTGCTATTATTCTCATTTTACAGTTGAGGAAACTGAATCAGATAGTGATTAAGTGACTTCCCTAAGGTCATACAAGTATCTGAGACAGGACCCAAATTCAGGTTTTCCTTAGTCCAAATACATCACTCTATCCATTGCATCATCTAACTGCTTAGCTGGAAGGGTGTTTTGAGAAAGAGGAGAAGGATGAAGAGAATGAGGAAGAGGAGGAGGAGGAGGGAGAGGGAAGAAGAGAAGGAGAAGAAAAAGAAAGAAGAGGAAGAGGAGGAGAAGGATGAGAAGAAGAAGAATCCTCTACTTTATTTCCCAAGATTTATTGGGACCTGGAAAAGGAAAAATGGAGTAATTGTTCCTTTTCACCCTCTTCAGTTTTGACTCCCCTTCTTTGGCCATATCCCCATCTATTTTGAAAAAGAGAAGATGATAAAACTGAAGTGTTAGACAATATTCTTAGTTTTTCAGTTCTCCTCAATCTTCTTAGCTTTTTGCTTTTCAGCAAAGGTTTCAATTCCCACTTCCACTTTCAAATGATGGGTGGAACATACTCCCCACCCCAGCTCTTGGTTTTCATACCTACATCTTGTAGGATACCTGTCCTTATCTCCAACTTGCTGTATTTCTTTCCATTTTCACTGCTATCTCCTTAGTCAAACCCATATAACCACACATCTGAGCTGTTACATATAATTGCTATATAGCCCACCACTGCTACCTCTACTCAAGGACATAATAAAGCCAGCTCATGAAAGCAGATTGTTAAATTTTCACACTTTGACAAATTAAAAAACTTGTGCAAGGTCACATGGCTAGCAAATATCTGAGGTATAATTTGAACCCAGGCCTTCCCAATTCCAGTTTGCTATGACCATTCACCATGCCTTATTCACTGTGCCTTTCAAAAATGTTCCTTGGAGGGCAGAACCAAGATGGTGGAGAGCAAACATGGCTTTCTGTGACCTTCTCTTAAACCAACAGCAGATTAAGCCTCTGAACTAGTTTTGGACAGAACCCACAAATATTTGGAGTACAACAAATTTCCAGAAGAAGGTACTGTGGAAGAACTTCAGAAAAGTTCTGTTTCAATTGGGCAGGGGAGAGGATGCCGAACAGACTCTGGGGCAGGAAGCCGGGTGGGGAGCCAGGGCATCCACACAGGGGAATCTTAGGCTACTCTGTCCTGGTTGCAAACAGGTGGTTTGCTGTGAGGTAACCAAAAGACAAAACAAAAGGCAAATTGAGAGCCTCTGAGATCAGGAAGAATGTGGATCAGCCTAAATCAGTCAGCAGAACTGCCCCAGGACAAACTAAAGCAGCATTAAATGCAGACCTCCACCTTTTAAAAAATGAGTAAAAAAAAGCAAAAAGAACTTTGATCCAGGCAACTTTTATGATGAAAAAGAACAGACCTCAAACTCTGAGGATCCTAAAGGCAAGCAAGCTCCAGATGAAGCTTCAAAGGGTGTTATGAGTTGGTCCCCATTTCACAAAGCTCTCTTGGAAGAATTCAAAAAAGATCTTACAAGAGAGTTAGAAGAAAAATGGGAAAAGAAAATGAGATCTTTGCAAAAGGGTATGGAAAAGGAAAACCAGAAATTATCTGAAGAAAACGCCTTTAAAAATAGGATGAAGTGGAAAAAGTGGAAAAACTCCTTACAAAATAGATACGAAAAAGAAACCAATTCATTGAAAAACAAAATCTGTGAAATGGAAAAAATGCAATGAACAAACCACTTCATATAAAAGTTCAATTGGCCAAATGCAAAAGGAGATTAAAAAAAAATAATTCACTAAAAACTAGAATTGAACAAATGGAAGTGAATGAATCAATGAGACTTCAAGAATCAGTCAAACAAAACCCAAAAAATGAAAAAATAGAAGAAAATATAAAATACCTCATTGTAAAAACAACTGATCTGGAAAATAGAATTAGGAGAGATAATCAAAAATGTTCCTCAAAGTGCCATTGTGTGAGCTCTACAAGACCAGTGTTCCAATCTCAGATTGGTAGAGTCTCTTCCTTGATGATAAAGTCTAAAGCAGTCTCATATAATGGAAAGACTAATAAAGTTTGCTAGTCAGTCAAGAGACTTGATTTCTATATGTAGCTCTCTTTATTTGATTGTATATCCTTAGGTAACTTGTTTGCTCATCTATAAAGGAAAATTATTGGACAGGATGATTTCTAAAAATCCAGGCAAGAAATTTTATGATCCCCGTGACTCAATCACTCAAAAACCATCAACCACTTAGTCTAAAATCTTAGCCTTATATTAAAGACCTTGCATAAAGATTTGTTTCCAATCTACTTTTCCACTGCTCTTGCTCTAGGTAGATATCATATAATGTTGGACTTAAAATTTGGAAGACCTGAGAGTCAAATCCTGTTCTAGACATTTTTTTTAAAAAAGCATCAATCATTTATTGGCTTTGAGCCTCCATTTTTTCATCTGTATAAAGAGGATAAAAGGACCTCTAATACCTTAGATGGTACCTTAACTTTCTACCTCAACTCCCTAAGCCTATGAGTTACAGAGCAAGTATCAGCCAGCACTGGTAGAGAGAGTTGCCTAAACTAGGAGATCCCCATACCAATTAGAGGTCTGGATTACTGTTGTGAGGAAAGCTTCTATCAATGTAATTATTCATAAACCCCTTGGGGATTCCATAGAACAAAGTTTTAAGAATCCCTAATCCCTTAAAGCTCATCCAGTCCAATCCCTTTATTTAATATATAAGCAGACCAAGGACCAGTGGAGCTAAGTAACTTAGCCAAATATACACATAATAAGTGGCAGAATCAGGATTCATATTCAGGTCCTGTGAATCCAGACCAAGTGTTCTTTTCATTTTATTGAGCTGCTCCTAAATAACATAAAATGTTTGAAGCAGGATACTGTGATCAAAGATCTGAGAGTAGTGAGGTGGAGCTAACTGATTATGAGCATTCACCAGGATTGAGTTCTGTTTGGGGGAACACAAGTGGGAGAGTAGAAAGATTATGGGGAGATGGAAAAGCTAGAGTCGGAGCAAATTAAATCTAGTTCTTCTCTATAACCAGCATCCCACAGCCCCCTCAGACTTTTCTTTCTTTGCCTCAGATTAGATTGAGAAGGGAATTACAGGAACATCCTTGTAAAAAACTAGATCTAAGCATAAAACCCTTCCCCACAGAATTAGACAAAATAGAGAGGGAGTCCCAAGGAAAATGGAAAGGTTGGAGATTTCTGCGAAGTAGAGCAGCAAGAGAGCTTGAGAAGAATAGAAAGGAAGATATTGTAGCCTGCCAGTTCCTCTACTAGAAACCTCTTCTACCAAAACTACAACCCCCTGGATCAACCCTCTTTCTAAAATAAAAATAAACACAGTTATCCATTTCATATCTGGGAGTTAGGGGTCCAACCCCCTATGATCACACACACTTTTTGGTCCTCCCTTCATTACAGAAAAAGAAGTCTGAGTTGTTATGGTACCAAATGATAAAATATAGTGATACTATATAATACTATATATGTATTTTATGTATTTTTGAATTCCTAAAATTTTTTTCCTTCATCTGCTGGCCTTCTAGTGGCTTTCACAAAACTCTCCCCAAATTCCCATTTAATTTATTATGCCAACCTGCAAAATATCAAAACTGTGATGAAGAAAGCTGTTATGTAGAAGGGTTAACTGTACTCTTACTGATTCCATTCTAATCCTAAACCCTAAAAAAGGGATTTGCTCCTCTCTTTCTAGCTAGGGAAAAGGCAAATTTATTCTTTAATTCTTTAAGTCTGAGTCAGGACTGGGGTTTAAAAAGCTTTAATACTGAATTAAATGAAAGAATAAAATAAAACATAGTGTTGAGCTTTAAGATAGCCATTTCCATAGGTATAAAGAATTTTTTTATTTAACTTTGCCTGATACCCTCAGTTTTCTCTTCTGTAACGTGGATAACCATACTTCCCCTGCCTACCTTAAAAGTTTGTGAAAGATGGAGTGAAATAATATATGTGAGAGCACTTTGGAAATTGTAAAGCACTCTACAGATGTAAGGTGATGTGTCTGTGTGTATATGTATGTCTATGGATCTATATCTATACACATATATCGATATAGATTTGAGGGATATTGTAAAATTAGCGAACCTTGGCAAAGATGACATCTATAAGCCTTGATGATTGTCAGGATGGTGGTGTCATAAATAGAAATGGGGAAGTTTGGAAAAGAATAGATCTGGGGGTAATTTTATTTTTTATTTTTTTATTTGCAAAACATATGTATGGGTAATTCTTCAACATTAACCCTTACAAAGCTTTCTGTTACAGATTTTCCCCCCTACTCACCACCCCTCCCATAGATGGCAGGATATCCACCACATGTTAATTATGTTAAAATACTTGACAAATCGAATATATGTATACATATTTCCACACTTATCATTGTTGTGCAAGAAAAATCATATCTACAAGAAAGAAAAATCACATAAAGGAAAGACAATGCAAGCAAACATCAGTCGAGAGCATGAAGATGTTATGTTGTGGTCCACATTTCACACTCAAATACCGAGGATCAATAATTAGAATCACACACGATCTGTCAGCCTCCACATTGAAGGATCGTAGGGCCTGGAACCAGATATTCTGAAAGGCAAAGGAACTTGGATTATAGCCAAGAATAACCTATCCAGCTAGAATGAGCATTATTCTCCAGGGAAGAAGATGGTCATTCAATGATATAGTTGAATTTCACCTATTTCTAATGAAAAGACCAGATCTGAACAAAAAATTTGACCTCCAAACACAGAACTCAAGAGAAGCATAAAAAGGTAAAAAGGAAAGGACTCTTGAGAACTTTATTTCTACTATGGGGATACTTAAAGTTTGGGGGTATAATTAACTAGATATTACTTTGATAATATGAAAAAGAAAACTAGAGGGGGAAAGGTTGTCATACTGGGGAAAAGAGGGAAAAAGTGGTAAAATAAGATCTAAAAAAAAGGAGGTAAAAACAAGGTAAAATCTCTTGAAGAGGCAAAGAAAACCTAATATAATTGAGAGAAAGAGGGGAGGGAGATGAGCATTGTGTAAATCTTACTCTCATCAGGTTGGGCTGTAAAAGTGTATACCAGACACTTGATTTCACATAGAAACTTGTCTGTTGCTAGAGGGAAGTGGGAGGGAAAGGAGGAAAAGAAAGGGATAAACTAATAGAAGGGAAAATAGAAGAATCAGGGGAAAGGAGTAAAAACAGGGGGAAGGGATCTAAAGGGTGGAGTATTGTTTGGGGGAGGGGGTCATCAAAAGCAAAGTACTGAGGATGGGGGAAGGGAGAAAGGGGAAAGGAAAAGGGAAAATATAACTTGGGTAAATAAGATGGTAGGAAATAAAGAATTAGTTATTCTAACTGTGAATGTGAATGGGATGAACTCTCCCATAAAGCAGAAGCAGATAGCAGACTGGATTAAAAACCAGAATCCCGCAATATGTTGTCTACAAGAAACACATCTAAAACATAGTGACACATATAGGATGAAGGTAAAAGGCTGGAGCAGAAAATATTATGCTTCAGGTGAACAAAAAAAAGCAGGGGTAGCAATCCTTATCTCAGATCAAGTAAAAGCCAAGATAGATCTAATCAAAAGAGATAAGGAAGGAAACTATATTTTATTAAAGGGTACCATAGATAATGTAGCAATATCTATACTAAATATATATGCACCAAGTGCAATAGCACACAAATTCCTAGGGGAGAAATTAAGAGAGATGCAAGAAGAAATAGACAGCCAAATGATACTAGTGGGGGATCTCAACCTTGCTCTCTCAGAATTAGATAAATCAAACTACAAAATAAACAAGAAAGAAACTAGGGAGATAAACCAATTGTTAGAAAAGTTAGGTATGATAGATCTATGGAGAAAGTTGAATGGAGACAGTAGGG
>JAJPUD010010895.1:39760-58142 GCA_023553655.1 Myrmecobius fasciatus | reverse complement strand
AAGGAAGGAAGGAAGGAAGGAAGGAAGGAAGGAAGGAAGGAAGGAAGAAAAAAGAAAGACAAAGAGAGAAAGAAAAGGATGAAGGAAGAAACAAAGAAAGTTGTTAAGGGAAGAGGAGGTGAGGTCCAATGGATGTGATCAAATAATATGAAAAATCATTCTTAAAAGTATTATGAATATTATCTATCATATAAATGGCTGCTAAAAATTAGTAATAATAGAAGAACAGAGTTTTCTGGAATTTATGTCTCCTATAGTGCTTTGTTGTTGTTATCCTTTTATGAAACAGCAAAGTTATCACTTCTGATTTTGACCTCCATAAAGTTTTGTAAATTGTCTTAAGGCATTTTAATAATTAAATTTTAATTTTAAATGAATAAGAATTTTACTCTGTAACCCTAATTTTGCTTCATGCTGTGGGCTTGGGAGGAAGGATTTTTTTCTTCCTTATTTATTTATCCTGTCATAAAAAAGTGGCCAATTAACTCTTGTTTCATATAGTTTTCATTTATCATTTCTTGAAATATTACTCTATAATTTAAGAAAGCCTACTGGGATCAAATGAAGTACTTAACCATGCTTTTAATCTCATATCACTCTGGCTGTACGTGAATGACCAATAAAAGATCTCAGTCCACGCCTCACTCGCTCATTTTTTTGGGTTTTAATACCTCAGAGTGAGTGTAAATTACAATTGTTTCTGTTCTGTAAAGAAACTGAGTTTCTTTTTCTCTTAGACTGATTATTTTATAAAAACAAAGTAGGACATCTTTTCCCTCAATTCTTACCTAGTCTTTAATTACCCAATGGTCATTACTTCAGTCAAACTGAATCTTAGGAAAGGCCTTACCTTAAGAAAGCCAAGGTTTCCCATTACATCTAGGGCTATCTCCAGTTACCTTTTTTGACACTGGACTCAGATGAATATGGAAGAGAAAAGTAGAGGGATGACTTTGCATACCTTTACCTCATTTAAATACAATTTACACGTATGTCAAGATATCACTCTCCTGATGTCATTGGTTCTCTCATTATTTTGTTTATGAGTTTTAATATGGGCAAATAAGCATATGCCATTTAGCAATCATTTCCCCCCCAATATGTCAGTGGAACAATGTGGTACTTCCAGTAGTATAAATCTAATCACCATCTACACCTTATTTATTCTATTCAAATCTTGTCTCTGTCCAGATGTGGATTTTTTTTTCTAAAGCAATTGGGGTTAAGTGACTTGCCCAGGGTCACACAGTTAGGAAGTGTTAAGTGTCTGAGACCAAATTTGAACTCAGATCCTCCTGACTTCAGAGTTGGTGCTCTATCCACTGCCCCACCTAGCTGTCACCTAGATGTAGATTCTTTTTCAAAGATTCCACCCAACACAAATCTGGGAAATTTTTAATCTCTTAAAACTCTAATTTATATTTGATTCTTTATTTCCCCATAAAATATTATCTAGTCCTGTTATTTACCTATACAATATCTTTAAATCCTCTAGCACTACCTTCCTAGAGGGCCTCATTACCACCTGCCTGAACAACTGTAACCATTTTATGATTGTTTATTTTTGTGTGTCTTTATTTTTTCACATTTTAATTTATTCTTAATTCCACTTCCAAATCAGTTTTCCTTCTGCCCAGATTCAATCATTCCACTTTTAAGTTCATAATCATCCAATGTTTCCATATTACCTACCTAAATCAATACCAAAATTCTTACTGAAGAATTCATAAGAACTCCTTACACTGTTATGTCTGAAAACACAACTGAATTTTTTAATACGTTATCTTGTAATCTGTCCTTTTATATTATTTAGCCAAATTGTTTCTTATAGACTATTAATTTTATCCTCCTCTAGGCCTTTGTTTATGATATTACTCTTACTAGAATGCCATCTCTTACCACCTTCCTCTATCTTTTCAAAACTCAACCCACTTTAAATTCCTGAAAAACCCATATTATATAGCATTTTGCTTTTCATATTCTTAATTTATTATATTATATATTTTCATTAATACATTTTGGTATTATAGATAGATTTTTGTGTATAGCCTCTATACATGGGTCATGTCTTGTAATTTCCATTAGAGTCTAGTAAAGCAATTTACACATAACAGTCTTTTTGTTTAAAGATTTCTGGATTAATTAGTCATTTTCATTAAATTGAGTAATAACTCCCTAGTCACCATGAAAAACTCATTATTTGCAAGAATTAGCTTGTTAATTTACTCAAAATTATGTTGATTTGTGAACATAAACAAATCCTAGGCTGCTGTGCAAACGAGATCTGAAATACAACCTTCTTTTACATTATCACTTAATCACTTTCATTGATATGACTCCAAAAATTATATTGAAGAATTTTTAAATGTCATTAATTTCCTGTTTCAAATGATATCATGTGAAATATGTAAAACTTTTCAGAAAGCTAGAAAAAAATCAATATATTTTTTTTTTTTTACTAACCAGTAACAAGTCTTAAATCTACGTCATTTTCAAACATTCTGGAGAGCAATTTGGAACTATGCTCAAAAAGTTATCAAACTGTGCATACCCTTTGACCCAGCAGTGTGTCTATTGGGCTTATATCCCAAAGAAATCATAAAGGAGGTAAAGGGACATACATGTGCAAAAATGTTTGGGGCAGCCCTTTTTGTAGTGGCTAGAAACTGGAAACTGAATGGATGCCCATCAATTGGAGAGTGGCTGAATAAGTTATGGTATATGAATGTTATGGAATATTATTGTTCTATAAGAAACGACCAGCAGGATGATTTCAGAGAGGCCTGGAGAGACTTGCATGAACTGATGCTGAGTAAAATGAGCAGAACCAGGAAATCAATATACATGGTAACAGTAAGACTATATGATGATCAATACTGATGGACATGGTTCTCTTCAACAATGACTTGATTCAAAACAGTTCCTATTGTTCAGCAATGAAAATAGTAATATACATCCAGAGAGAGGCCTGTGGGAATTGAATGTGGACCACAAGATAGCATTTTAACACTTTCTGTCAATGTTTGCTTTCATTTTGTTTTCCTTCTTAGGTTGTTTTTATTTTCTCTTTCTAGATCTGATGTTTCTTGTGCAGCAAGATAACAGCATATTTATATATATGCACATATTGGATTTATCATATGTTTTAACATATTTAATATGTATTGGACTACCTGCCATCTAGGGGAGGGGGTGGGGGGGAAAAGGGGAAAAATTTGGAACAAAAAAATTTTGAAAAGGTCAATGTAGAAAAATTATTCAGATGTTTTGTAAATAAAAAGCTTTGAGAAACAAACAAACAAATAAAAAGTCTATGATCCTTTCTTAGAAATTGTACAGGCAATTTTAGAGATTTCCAGGTGTAGAATATGCTACTTATGGCCTAGTTTACCGCCTTCTAATTTTGAATTGAAACTTCTTCAGAGAAACAGTGTAGGATAGCAGATGCATGGAAGACTCCCAGGAGAGCTTCTAATTGGCCACAAAGCTTCATGGGATTAAGGCCATGTAATTGTTTTCTCAATCATCTCCATCTGTGCAATAGGAAATCTTATCACTGAGTCAAGCCTGCCAACATCAGTGTCAGAGCAAGGAGAAGTTTTATTAGGTGCATTAGTCCCTAGATTAGTAGTAGAGCAAACTCCATATTGTAAAGCATATATAAGTAGAGAATATTGCATCTTAATATTTGACTTTATACTATTGATAATAATTTTATTCTAGTTTTTGTTTGAGTCCATTTGGGTACATGTACACAGTGTCATTTCTTTTGCTTTTGTGTCTAATGTGGGAGGGTTATAAATGGGTGTTTAATTTAAAAGTAATTTTCAACCCTTGCTCTAAAGCTTATAGAAATATAAATTGCAATTACCTACATGAAGCTATAAGAAAAAGTCACAGTGATAATAATTGATACTTAAGATGACTAAAATTTTGCCAGTTCTTATACTTCTTTTCTCTGTAGTGGTATTTGACATTTATTTCCCTGATTTTATGTTTTGTGCATACTTTTTGGGTCATTATGACATTCATTTCTCATTTAGCAATCTTTTCATTATCAAACTCTTCTTTGTAATCATCATTTTAACAATAATAAAACCAAAAACAGCAACAAAATTTCAGCAAATACACAATATACATTACCTGTGTCTGACCCTATTCCATCTCCTCTAATTTGAGAACAAATGTGTATTCCATCATTGACAAACATTGACAAGCTACATGGTGTTAAGTGGAAAATTATAGTTCTTCACAAGAACATTGCAGTGCATGTTCTCTATATGACCATGGGTTAGTCACTTTATGAGCCTGAGCCTCCATTCCCCTGTGACTAAAATCCCTATAATAATTTCTGTAGTTTCCTCCTGAGGGATATTATGAGGCTCAACCTAAATATCTTTAAAGAATATTAACAATTTAAAAAATATATTTTAATTTTATTTGAATCATCATCTTTTCTTTTTTCTTCTTGAAATTGCCTCCTCCTTTACTTTTCATAAAACTCTATCCTTCTGTCTTGTCTATTTTTCTAAAGCTAATTTTACTATCTGATTCCTATTTCTTTAATCCTTCCTGAGCATCTACCTTCTCCCCCTTCTTGATGTAAATTACACATCTAATAAGTAGGCACACTTATAGGAGAATAAAATAGGTAAAAAAAAAAGTATAAGGACTTAGGAAAGAAGGTCCCACCTCCAAGCCAGCCTCAATGGTTGTGGTCTGTGGATTTCTACCCAAGCTCCTTTCTAGTTGAGAGAAAGTAGTAAAGTAAATATGACTAGCTGGTTTCTAGTGATGGCTAGAACTTAAAAGACTTAGTTTAAGGGTATGTCTTTCCCAAGCTAAGCTACAGTATTCTTTTCAATGTGTATTCATTTCCACGTGTGTTAATCCAATCATAAAATTACTAATCATTCTTTTAGTTTGGGGATTTTTGAATCTGAGCTTTGAATCTGCATATCTAGTTAGAAGGTCAATGAATGATTGTGACATACAAACCTATGCCATTTTGCTTAGGGTAAAAAATATACCAGTACCCCAAGGATTAGAGTTCTTACCCTGAATTTCATCAATATGTTTTCTGCTTGTTTGTTTTGAATCCAATTAGAAAAATAAGAATTACAAGTATTGAAAAATATAACAATACAAAATATCACAGTAGTAGATATTCAAATTTAAATATGTGGTTCATTCAATAAGTTGTATAAGAATTCAGTGGCAGGACAGCGTAGTAAGAGAGATTCTTAAACATAATTTAGTCTCCTTTAAAATATTTAGTAGATTTGTAAACACTGGCAAGCAAGAAAATCTTTCATATTCTCCGATTCCTCATCATTGGAATTATACATGTCCTACTTCACAAGGATTTTCTGGAGAGGGATTTTAAAATTTAAATCCCTATAAAAATTAGTTATTATTAGTTCAGAAGGATGGGAGATTACTGTCATCTTGAATGGTCAGGAAAGACTTCATAGGTGATCTGGGCTTTGGGCTAAGTCTTTAAAAGATTGGGAAAAAATTATATTGGAAGATATATTTCTTTAAAAGCTAGGTTCATCAGTATTCTCTTTGTAAACGCGACTTTCTCATCATTGGCTTCTGAAACTCACAACCTTGAAATCATTTTGACTTCCTTTGTCTCCTTCAGACTTCATTAGCCATTTAGGCTATTTCTTAGAAAATATGAAGAAATCAATGAGGCTTGTTGTCAATAAGAAAGCTTAAGAAAATCAGAGCTTTTTTTTTTTCGGGGTGGGAGAGGCTAGAAGGTACATAAAAGAATGGCAGATATTTGGAATACAGCTCTACAGTAGAAATTTATGAGAACTCTGGCCCTGATGAGGCTTCTTATTCCTTCCCTCTGCTTGGTTTTTAAGATAGGCAAATGTATTATGGGAAGGTGAGAAGACGCAAGAGGAGTTTAGTTATCTTTGTCCCATAGAATTCCATCAAAGCTTTGTTGAGTAGAGTTCCCTGAAAAGTTTTGATGGAATTAAGTCTTAAAAGGGATGAGAATTTTTTTTTTGTTTTTCTATTCTTAAATCTGATGGCTGGCCAAAAAAACTAGGAATTTGAGTAGTTGACACCGAAATCAGTAAAAATAATATGTAAGAGCTACACTACCTTTCACAGGTTACCTCTCTGAGAATGGCTATTATGGCCAGTAGGCACAGCATAAACATAAAATAACCTTAGAACTCCTTTGTAATGGAGAGGCTTACTACAGCTGTATGCAGAGAGAATGGGGAATGCAACTCAGTGAATACTTCAACTAAAGTGCAAAGAAAATCATTAAGAAAGATTATATATTCCATGGAAAGTGGAGATGCAACTCTAAGCAAATATATCAAAATCAAGCAAAATAAATGACATCCATTAGAAAGTAGTATGATGACATCACCAGAAGACATTAGCAGCCCTATAACATCAATATTAGAGATGAGAATTTAATTACTTTACTCTACCAATTGTTTATATCATTCCTCTGAAATTATCTTTCAATTGTACTATATATACCTAATTATTTACATATTATCTGCCCTATTAACTTGTTTTGGGGGGATTTCTGGATCCAAAATATAGGACTTAAAATAATGGTGAATAAAATATATATTAGACTTCATACATATCCCTAAGCTAAATATATGTTCTTTGTGATATTCATGAATTCCACAGACTATACATGTTTTCTATAATCCTGTCCATCCATAAATGTTCCCTCCTTATACATGTCTTCTTTGTGAATGCATTTTTGCATTTCAATATTATCTGACTTTTTATGATCCCATTTAGAGTTTTCTTGGCAAAGATAATGGAATAGTTTGTCATTTCCTTCTTCAGTTTGTTTTACACATGAGGAAACTGAGGCACTCAGGGTTAAGTGACTTGCTCAGAGTCACACAACTGTTAAGCATCAGCTCTAGCCACTATATAATCTAGCTGACCCTAGTAATTTACATGACAGTGAACCCTAGCAGAGGATGTGTTGAAGGGAAGGTATGTTTTTTCTTTACTTTGCTGCATTATTTCATTAAAGGAGACAAAGTGTAGAGAAAGCAGTCCTCAAAGCAAGAAAGATGTGGGTAAGTCCCATCTCTAATACATAATGACAATATGACTTTGGGCCAGACATTGAATCTTTCATTGCCTCAGGTAACTCTCTCAAATGCTAAGTTCCATAGCAGTAGCTAAACTGCACTGGTAGAGAGAGGGTGATTCCTGTCCAGGAATTACCTTAAACCAATGAAATTATAGATTCATTCAAAATGTTTGAGTGTCTTTTGCTTTGAATAAATCAGAGTTTCTTAGAAGACTTAATAAACGCGACTGTTATTGTGAAGGCTTATGAACAAATATTTTCTGTAGTTTTTGAACTACAAGGTTCCTTAAATCTCTGGTATATCTCTAGAGGTTCATTTTTAAATGGGGCTCTAAATGGTACGTAATTATTAAATTTATATATATATATATATATAAAATAATATGTAATAAATAAAAATAATATTATATAATAAATAAATAATAAATACATCAAATTTATGTTTATTTCAGTGCTTTGCATATAGCCCTAGTTATCTGTATACATGCATGTGCTTATGTATGTATTGTGTACATTTATTTATTTGTCCATTCACTCATTAATTTGTTTATTTGCTAGTTAATTTATTTTGCATTGGATTAAATCTCTACACCTGCAACCTCAATCCATGTTGAATTAACCACGGATATTAAGGAAGCAATCTTTTTATTATTTTTTTAATTAAAACTTTTTATTAGCAAAAATATGTATGGGTAATTCTTCAACACTGACCTTTACAAAGCTTTCTGTTACAAATTCCCCCCCTACTCCCCACCCCTCCCCTAGATGGCAGGATATCCACTACATGTTAATTATGTTAGAATACTTGACAAATCGAATATATGTATACATATTTCCACACATCATTGTTGTGCAAGAAAAATCGTATCTACAAGAAAGAAAAATCAGATAAAGGAAACACAATGCAAGCAAACATCAATCGAGAGCATGAAAATGTTATGTTGTGGTCCACATTTCACATCCCTCTCTCTGGGTGTATATGGCTTTCTTCACTGAACAACTGGAAGTGGTTTGAAACATTTCATTGTTGAATAGAGCTATGTCCATCAGAATTGATCATTGAATAGTCTTGTTGTTTCCATGTGTAATGATCTCCTGGTTCTGCTCTTTTTACTCATCAGTTCATGTAAGTCTCTCCAGGCCTCTCTGAAATCGTCCTGCTGGTCGTTTCTCACACAACAATAATATTCCATAACATTCATATACCATAATTTATTCAGCCACTCTCCAATTGATGGGTATCCATTCAGCTTCCAGTTTTTAGCCACTACAAAAAGGGCTGCCACAAACATTCTTGCACATGTGGGGCCCTTCCCTTCCTTTATGATTTCTTTGGGATATACGCCCAATAGAAATGCTTCTGGATCAAAGGGCATGCACTAAGGAAGCAATCTTAAAAGAATACTGGAGTTAATCAAGCTCTCACATTTTAAAAATGAAGAAAACGGATCAAAAAAAAAAATAAGACCCCAAGATGACTTGACAAGTCAACTTGACGATATTGTCATGTCAAACAGGTAAGCAGCAGGACTGAGCTTCTAACTCAGTAAAAGTCTATTTTTCTATTATATCTGGATAATGGCAATTGTTTTTCCTTTTAGATTCTTTGATTTAAGATTCTCTCCAATCCAATCCATTTTATTCATTTCTGACTAATAAACTTTAAATATGTTAATCCATTGTTTAAAATCTAAATCAATTGTTGCTTGGCCAACCATAGGTCCCTCCCTGATGCCATGGTCCTCTTCAAGAATGTAGGACAAACATCAACTAAATGCAATGTACTTTGCTGTGTTCTGAGGGATACACAAAATTAAATAAGACCTTTCCCCTCCCCTCAAGCAGCTTAGAATCTTTTCCATTTGCTTCTTAAAGAATTCATAGTAACTTACTACTGACTATTGAACATTTTAAATTTATGTGCTCAAAATTTCTCAAACCCAATATTTACAAAATAAGATCCTTTATTCTCTTTGAAATTCACCCCTCCCCTAAACTTCCCTATTCCCATTCTCCTAGGTCTGCAAATTTGGCATGAGCTTAGATTCCTAATTCTTCGCCACCACATAGGTCAAATTAGTTAACCTTTTTTTTTTTTCTTCTTCATGGTCCATAATGTTTCTCACTTATGAATTCTTCTTGATCTACACATCCACCATGTTAGGTTAGTGACTCAGACTCCCTCACCTAGAATATTTCAATGACCAACCAATTGACCTCCTTTAAGTATTTTCTTTTCCATCTTCCCTTTAGTTGCCCATGAATTTTTTTTTTCCATAAGAGTAGATCAGGCCATCTCACTCCCATATCCAATAACTTGTAGTCTTTCCCTATTGCCTCTAGGATAAAATATAAACTCTTATTTTTTGCCTTTTAAAGCTCTTCACAATACAATCTCAAATATTATCCAGTCCCATTATGAATTTATTACATAGAGAAGCCATAAGGTACTTTTAAAGAATAATAATAATAAAGATTTATATAGCACTTATATGGCAGGCACTATGCTAAGTGCTTTACAAATATTGGTTTATTCTTGTAATACTGAGAGGTTGGTGCTAATGTCCCCATTATCTTACAGATGACCCTGAGGAAAGTGGAGATGAATTGATTTGTTCATTATCACAGAGCTAGAATGTGACAAGGATTGTATTTGAAATCATATTTTACTGATTCCAGACCCAGTACTCTATCCACTTTCATGAATAGGATTTAGAAAGAAATAAACTATTGACTCTTCCCAGCCCAGAGGTTGGTAGCATTGGATCTTCGTCCTCACTTGAAAGTTGCAGTAGAGAGAGGAAGGACCTCACCAACATGCATCTCCTGAGGCAAGCCCATCAATCCTCCATTGGACTTATATCAGGCGGAACATATTGTGCATTCAAGAAGTACTGGGTTTTCATTGGCCAGTATTCTTAGATCATTAAAACTGTTGATTTTAATTTTATTAGTAAATTATCAAAATAACAATGTAGAAAAAACAAAGAGAATAACCATTATATATTAGTTGAGGGAGGACTCACATTAACAGAATTACAAAGCCTTAAGTATCAAAGCATTCCAAAACACTATGTAAAAGATAGGGAAAAAATGAAAATAAATCAACAAAATTTTCTAAAACTACCAATGCCAAGATAAAATTTCAAAATTTCATGGCATCTTGTTACCTAAAGTTTTATTGAACACTCATAATCTCCAAAATCTTATTCAAAAATCTATAATTTTTTGTAATCTTCAATTTTTCTATTCTTCAGAAAAATTGTAAAAGGCAAGATGGCAGCCTTGGACAAAATTCTTTCAATGAATATTTGTAGAATTTTCCTTGATGATCTGTGGAAGAATGTTATCAGTTCATTTTTTGACATGAATTTAAGGTAAATCAATAATTTTTAAATTGTCTCTTCTGGATCTATTTTCCAAGATGGCTATTTTCCCAATGAGGTATTTCACATTTTATTCCATATTTTCATTATTTTTAGTTTCTTTGAATGATTCTTGATGTTTCATAGAGTCATTAGCTTCCATTTGCCCCATTCTAGTTATTAATATGTGGTGTTTTTCACTTAACTTTTGTATCTTATTTTCCATTTGATTAATTCTACTTTTCAAGGTATTGTTTTGTTCAGTAGATTTTTTCCCCATTTGGCCAATTGTATTTTTTAAGGAATTGACTTTCTTTTCCAAGCTGTTGACTCTCTTATGCATACCTCTCATTTCTTTGCTTATTTTTTCTTCTACATCTCTTATTTGCCTTTTAAAGTTTCTTATGAACACTTCCTCTATTTGGGCTTGAGACCAATTTATATCACTTTTTGAGCTTTTCTCTGTGGACATTTTGTTTTCATCTGAATATTTATTTTTGTCTTTTCTGTGTTCTGCTCATTTTCTTTTTTTCCCCCTTTTTAGTGTTTCTTCTTCTTTTTTTAACTTTTATGGTTAAATTCCTTTCCTGTGGTAAAGGGGCCACTGTCCCAAACTGCCTATGCAGCTCTATTCCTTGGCTTTGAGCACAGGGGTCCCTTTTACAGGGGATAGCTTTCCCTGCTCTTTTTCAGGAAATAGTCTTTTTTTCCTAGAATTTGTTTTCTGAACTGGGTCTGGAAGCTGCCCCACTGGTTTGCTCACCTACGAGTCATGACTGAGGATTTCAGTTGCTGATCTGCTGTGATTAAAACCCTGTCACTGGTTTTCCCAGACTCTGTCTAAGCTGGGCTGAACACCACTTTCACCCAAGTGACACAGAACTTTCTTGAAGTTTTTTTCAGTCTATCTTGAGCTGCAGAGTGAGTTTTATTCCTTCAGACTCTGTCTCCACCCTCTTGGCTCTGCTGTTTTTAAACTTTCTTGAAAGTTCAAAAATATTTAAAATATTTATCTCATCATTTTAGCTCAAAATGAAAAAAAAAAAAAAAACAATATCCTGTCCCAAATAAAAACTTGATTTACAAATGGATGGAAGAATTACAATGGGGGAGGAGGAAACAAAAGGTGTTTAGTAGTACAGTGCATATTGTAGCCAGGAAAAAAGAAAATAAAAATAAACAACAAATAAAAATCAGAAATAGTTCAGCATATCTGTATATATGTAACTAAACTTCTAACTTAATTGTATATATTGGGAGCAAATACAAAATAAAACATTTTCATGTTTTCACAAATCTTACTTTGTGAAAATAAAAAGATTATAAATTTTAGATCTCAGATTATATTTTTAAATCAATCCTGTTTATTAAATTTGCACTAACATTAATTCAGATTTAGTGAATTTAGCAAAGATTACAAAGAACCTTCCTGCAATATTACTGTGAAAGTAGGAATATCACTGTCCTCATTTTGAAGAGGAGGAGATAAATGACTTGTCACTGGCTTTATGTCTAATAAGATTTTGAAGGAGAATTCAATCTGTTTTTCTAATAAGAAGTCTAGCATCGCTTCTGCCATGTTACTGTGCCCCTTTAATTACCTTCCTGGTGCTGAATAAGAATCACAAAATACAGTGAATTTAGTGATTCTTATTGTTTTAAATGGTTGAATTTGTAATAAAGAATAAGGGTAATAATTCTAAAATCCTTATAAGTATATTGCAGTTTTGTTTTTGTGGCAGTGGAAAAGAAATGGAAATGAAGGGGATGTTCCTAATTTGAAAATTATTTTAAAAAGTTGTGGTATATGATAGTGATGGAAAACTCTTAAGCTATATAAATGATGAATTGTTTGGTAGTAGAAAAAACCTGGAAAGACTTATATGAATTCAAAAGTGAAGTGAACAGAGCACCTAGACAGTGTTGTACAGAAATAGAAATATTATAAAAATGAGTAACTATAAAGACTTAGCTATTCTGATCAGTAGAGACAATTCCAAATGACACGTGATGAAAAAAGCAATATGTCTCTGATTGGATAACTGATAAATGAATATCACAGCATACTTGGTTTTGAACTCTGTTTTCATTTTTGATCTATGTTTTCTTTTATAAGAAGGCTTAATATGTAAGATTTGCATGACTTCACAGATATAATTAATATCAAATGCTTGCCTTCTTACGGATGAGTGGGAGAGAATTTGGAAATAAAAAAAAATTAAATACTCCTCATTTTTATATGTAATTAGCAACTATTCATTCAAATAAAATGAATTTGAAAACTAACTTGTAGAAAATATAGAATTAGGATAAATATTGTAACACTTATTTAATGTAGATACTTGATGATAATATGGCACCTCAACATTTTTGTTGAGTTGCAAGGAGAAACTTGACATTTCAATATGGCTATCCACTTTTTTAGATTAACAACTTGGGCTCAAATGAGCACTGAATATTTCTCTAGTTATTTAAGTTCATCTTAATTTCTTTAAGGGATATTTTGTAACAGAAGCTATGTAAATACTGAGTATACTTTAACCTAATATGTATGTATGTGTATATAGATACACACATATGTACATATATACACATACATATTCTCATATATAATATATACACATACACTTACTCCATATATTTACGTATGTGTAGCTATACATACACACATATTTTTTACATATTCAATTGTGGGAATGTATAATAATTTGAATGACATTTCTCTTTTTATCAAGAGAAATATTGCTGATATTTATAGATTCACTTTATTAAATATATTGTCTCAATTAATTTATTGATTCCCTAATAACATCAATAACAATAGTACTACTCTGCAGCAGCAGTCAACAGTCAACAGCAGCAGCAGATAGCAGTAGTCTGCAACAGTCAGCAGCAATCAACTATAGTCAACAGCCAATAGCAGCAGCAGCAGAAAGCAGCTGTGAGCAACAGTCAATTGCAGCAGTCAGCAGCAGTCAGCTATAATCAACAGTCTAAAACAATAGTTGGTGGTATTCAGCAGCAGCAGCAGCAGCAGTCAGCGGAAGCAATCAACACTAGAAATCAGCAGCAGTAGTCAGCAGCAACAATCAGAAGTTGTCAATTACAGTCAACAGTCAACTGGAGTCAGCAGCAGTCAGCAGCAGCAGTCAGCAGCAGCAGGAACAGTGAGCTATAGTCAGCAGCATTGCTGTATGGCTGTGAAACTTGGACAATATGCCAATGCCATGCCAGGAAGCTGAATCTCTTCCATTTGAATTGTCTTAGAAAGAATCTGAAGATCACCTGGCAGGAGAAGGTATCAGACACTGAGCTCCCTTCTCAAACTAAACTGCAAGGAGCACAATTCCATTGGGCACAGTGTTCAAATGCCAGATGTATGCTTGCCAAAAAAAAATATTTTGAGGAGAATTCACAAAGGACAAGCACTCACAAGATGGTTGGACAAAAATGATACAAGGAAACTCTCAATGTATCTCTTAAGAAATTTAGAATCGATTCCATGACATGGAAGACACTGGTACTGGACCACCCAGCATGGTGTGCCCTCATCAGAGAAGGGGCTGTGTTCTATAAGTAAAGCAGAATTGAATTATCCCAAAGGAAATATGAAATATGCAAAATTACAATTATAAAATGTTGATAAGGAGTATTTGTGTCCAACATACAACAGAGCATTTTGAGCTCATATTGGTCTGATCAATCACAGCTGGACACACTGTACTTCTATTCTAACATAGTGAAATCATTTAAGTTTTCTTTGAAAAGGAAGGACAATAAGAATTCAGCAGCAGTCAGCAATCAACTGTAGTCATCAGTAGCAGCAATATCAAAAGTATTAGTCAATACTAGCAGCAGTAGTAGCAGTAGCACTTTTCCTGTGAGATTTTGAATTATTGTTTCTTCAAAACTAGTGTTTTGTTTGTATGAAGAGTATGTGTTTATTTAAAGAAAATGCCCTTCGTTTTTCTTCCCTTATATCATCCTTCACTTCACCAATGTGTGAATATACACACTATTTATTCTCTCAGTACTCTAGAGAGAACCAACAATAAAGATAAAAGTTTTTTTTTATTTTTATTTTTTATTCTCAGCATTATTTCTCCCATGCAGAGCATCAGTTTTGGCATTTTTTCAAATTTTATCACAATTCTGTTGTTCTTGAATTGTATAATTTATTTTATTTTATTTCTTATTATTTCTTATTTTATTATTAATTTCAAAATATATGCATGTATAATTTCCAATATTCGTCCTTCCAAAACTTTGTGTTACAAATGTTTTCACCCTTTCCTCTCACCTTCTCCCCTAGATTACAAGAAATCCAATAGATATTTTAACATTTCTTATATAGATATAGATATTTCTACAATTATTTTGCTAACCAAAAACATATCAGATCAAAAAGGGAAAAAATAAGAAAGAAAAAAAAATGAAGCAATAACAAAAAGATGAAAATACTAAGTTGTGATCTATATTCAGTCACCATAGTCCTCTTTCTTGGGGTAGATGACTCTCTCTATTATAAGATCATTGGAACTAGCCTGATTCAACTCATTGTTGAAAAGAACTATGTCTCTCAGAATTAATCATTATATAATCTTGCTGTTGCCATGTAAAATGATCTTATTCTATTCACTTCAGTTAGCATAAGTTCATATAAGTCTCTCCAGGTCTTTTTGAAATCCTCCTGTTGATCATTTTTTACAGAAAAAGAATTTTCCATAATATTCATATATCAGAACTTATTCAATCATTCCCCAACTGATGTGAATCCACTCAGTTTCCACTTTCTTGCCACTACATAAAGAGCTGTTGTAAAAGGCCACAGATAGTGGGGGAACTCTAGGTGAAGTATAAGACCCTCCAACCCAGTCAGGGAATCTGCTGAGTGCCTGCTTCAGCTCCTCATCACCCCTGGAGGCGCCTAGGCCTTCCTGAGAAGTTGGGGGTGTGACAACCTGTGTTGTAATTAAAGCAGAGTTAAATGGCAAAGAGACATCTGCACACAATAGCAAGTTGTTTATATGGTCCCAAATGTGCAGTATATAGATAGCACATGCACAGTGTGTCGTAGTTTTATAAGAGTATTAGAGAATATATGGCTGAGGTCATTTTGAATAAATAAACTCCTGTTTGACCATTTTCTGTGAGTTCCACCCCTTCACTCCTCATCCATGATCAGAATTCAGCCTGGTGCAGAAATCCCACAGTGAGCAGGTCCAAAGGGGCTGCCATAAAGATTTTTAGACTTGGGGGTCCTTTTCTCTCCTTTATGATCTCTTTGCTATATAGGTTCAGTAGAAATACTGCTGGATAAAACCTTATGCACAGTTTGATAGTTCTTTGGCCATAGTCCAAATTGCTCTCCAGAATAGTTCAATGAGTTTACAGCTCCACCAACAATGTATTAGTGTCCTAGTTTTCCTCATTTCCTCCAGCATTCATCATTATCTATTCCTGTCATCTTATTCAATCTGAGAGGTTATGTAATGGCACCTTAGAGTTGTCTTAATTTGCATTTCTCTGATCAAGAATGATTTAGAGCATCTTTTCATATGACTAGAAACAGTGTCAATTTCTTCATTTCAAAATAGGCATTGACCACATCATTTGGAGAATGGCTTGAATTCTTATAAATTTGAATCAATTCACTATATATTTTAGAAAAGAGGCCTTTAGCAGAACCCTTGAATGTACAAGATTTTTTCCAGTTTGTTGTGTCCCTTCTAATAGTGTATACATTGGTTTTGTTTGTACAAAATTTTTTTAACTTAATATAATCAAACTTTTCCATTTTGTATTCAATAATATTCCAGATCTTCTTTGTTCACAGTTTCTTTCCTTCTCCACAGATCTGAGAAGTAAACTATTCTTTGTTGTTCTAATTTGCTTATATCACTCTTTATGTCCAAATCCTGAGCCCATTAAGACTATATCTTGATATATGGTGTTGGATGTGCGTCATTACCTAGTTTCTGCAATACTAATTTCCAATTTTCCCAGAAATTTTTGTCAAATAGTGAGTTTTATCCCACAATCTGGAGTCTTTGAGTTTGTTAATCACTAGATACTAGTCACTGACTATTTTGTCCTCTGAATCTAATCTAATCTATTCCACTGATCAACTACTGTATTTCTTAGCATGTACCAAATTATTTTGATGATAACTGCTTTATAATATAGTTTTAGGTCTAGTACACCTTTATTTGCATTTTTCATTAATTCCCTTGAAATTTTTGACCTTTTGTTCTTCCAGTTGAACTTTCTTATCATTTTTTCTAGCAATGTAAAGTAATTTCTAAGGAGTTTGATTGATATGCCACTGAATAAGTAAATTAATTTAGGCAGTATTGCCACTTTTATTACACTAGCTCAGGCTACCCATGAGCACTTGATATTTTTCCAAATGATTACCTCTGGCAATATTTGTGTGAAAAGTGTTCTGTAATTGTGTTTATATAGTTTCTGACTGCCTTGGCAGTAGACTCCTAATCTACAAATATTTTAAATGGAATTTCTCTTTGTATCCTTAGCTGCTGGACTTTGTTCGTAATATGTGAAAATGTTGATAATTTCTGTGGCTTTATTTCGTATCCTCCAAATTTGCTTAAGTTGTGAATTGTTTCTAGTTGTTTTTTAATTGGTTCTTTAGGATTCTGTGAGTATATCATCATATCATCTGCAAAGAGTGATAATTTGTTTTCTTCATTACCTACTCTAATTCCTTTAATATTTTTTCCTCTCTCTTATTTTTCTTCTCTTATTGACAAAGGTAACATTTCTAATACCATATTGAATAGTAATGGTGATAGTTGGCAACCTTGTTTCACCCCTTATATTACTGGGAATGGTTGTAGTTTATCAACATTGCATATGATAATGGTTGTAGTTTATCAACATTACATATGATGCTTGCTGATAATTTTAAATAAATACTACTAGTCAATTTAAGGGAACATCCATTTATTCCTATACTCTATACTGTTTTAATAGGGATGGGATGTTGGATTTTGTCAAATGCTTTTTTCTGCATCTATTGAGATAATCATATGATTTTTGTTAGTTTGGTTATTGATATTGTCAATTACTCTAATAGTTTTCCTAATATTGAACCAGCCTTGCATTTCTGACATAAATCCAACATAGCCATGATGTATTATTCTAGAGATAACTTGCTGGATCTCTTTGCTAATATTTTATTTAAGATTTTTATATCAGTATCCATTAGAAAAAATTGGCCAATAATTTTTTTTCTCTGTTTTGACCCTACCTGGTTTAGGTATTAGCACAACATCTGTGCCATAAAAGAAATCTGATAGGACTTCCTCTTTCCCTATTTTAATAAATAGTTTGCTTAATATTGGAATTAATTGTTCCTTTAATGTTTGGTAGAATTCAAATGTAAATCCATTTGGCACTGGAGATTTTTTCTTTTTTATGTATTTATTTATTTATTTATTTTATTTTATTTTATTTGCATAACATATGTGTGGGTAATTCTTTTTTTTTAATTTTTATTTTATTTGCATAACATATGTGTGGGTAATTCTTCAACAATAACCCTTACATAGCTTTCCGTTACAAATTTTTCCCCCCAACTCCCCACCCCTCCCCTAGATGGCAGGATATCCACTACATGTTAATTATG
This sequence comes from Myrmecobius fasciatus, assembly GCA_023553655.1. Taxonomy (NCBI): domain Eukaryota; kingdom Metazoa; phylum Chordata; class Mammalia; order Dasyuromorphia; family Myrmecobiidae; genus Myrmecobius; species Myrmecobius fasciatus. The sequence goes on along the minus strand of JAJPUD010010895.1, from coordinate 40,027 downwards.
TTAAAATATTGGCAAATCGAATATATGTATACATATTTCCAAACTTATCATTGGTGTGCAAGAAAAATCTTATCTACACAAACGATATATCAGATAAAGGAAACACAATGTAAGCAAACATCAATCAAGGAGTATGAGAATGTTATGTTCTGGTCCACATTTCGCATCCCTCTCTCTGGGTGTATATGGCTTTCTTCAGTGAACAATTGGAGGTGGTTTCAAACATTTCATTGTTGAAGAGAGCCATGTCCATCAGAATTGATCGTC